>WNWK01002972.1:0-185831 GCA_009830355.1 Cherax destructor
GACGATGTTATGACACTTCCCCAATGGGAAGCCAACGCTGGGTCACCTCATGGACAAGACCCGGGCCAGGTCACCTCCTGGACAAGACCCGGGCCAGGTCACCTCCTGGACAAGACCCGGGCCAGGTCACCTCCTGGACAAGACCCGGGCCGGGACTATACCGGCGAATCAAAAGGGATCAGGAACAACCCTAGGCACCCAAAAAAATCTTAAACGGGTCATCTGCATGTTGGGAGACACTTGTCTTGTCTGAGTATTATAACAAGCCCAGGCACAGGACATGCACATGGCTCTCAGCATATATATGCTGGTGGTAAACAAGTGCCATGCAGCCTTAATGACCCTCTTGTAGTCGATAGGCTTTAAGTTAACCACAGGCATTAGTCGTTGGTGAGTCATTAATCAATAAGCAGTCAACAAGTTATAGTTAGCAGCAATAATTACGTGTCACGTGAAAATCATGAGATTTAGCAATACGTCAACATTCAGAGATAAGGTGACAGTTAATGACGGGTCATGTCAGATTGCAATACTGGTAACTAGTGAGGTGTTGTGCAACGTTCCTCCAGTATTACATGACACTGATGAGCCGCATTTGATTGCAACAATGGTAAATAGTGAGATGTGGGATAGTGCGTCAAAAAAATTCAGTCTTAATGCAGTGATGTCTAGTGACAGTTCCCAGAGGAGCTGTGACAGTTGTGACCCGAGGTGCTGTGACAGTTGTGACCCGAGGTGCAGCGCAGTCACAACACCAATTGCAGAAATAAAACTGACATTGTCCTAATTTTCTTGTGTACAATTGAAACAACCGTGTTCCATCTTGGTAACCCCATAAAGATGTCAGTGTGTAACAGTCTACCATCCCTCGCACCACACACACACACACACACACACACACACACACACACACATACATACAAGGGATCACAGTTGGAAGTTGAAGACTCAGATGAATCACAGGGATGTTAGGAAGTATTTCTTCAGTCACAGAGTTGTCAGGAAGTGGAATAGTTTGGGAAGTGATGTAGTGGAGGCAGGAACCATAAATAGCTTAAAGAAGAGGTATGATAAATCTCACGGAGCGGGAAGAGTGACCTAGAAGTAGCCAGGAGCTGTGAATCAACCCCTGCAACCACAACTAGGTGAGTACAGCACCACTACCAGGGCGGTGGTTCACATCACTGTAATAAGTCAATCAGTCAGATCTTTGCTGATTATAATCAGCATTTTGTCGAGGTAACATTAGACGTTAAGTTCAGAATGATTTTTGTGAAATTATTGTATACACATTTTCGCTTGCCTTATTCGGCAAGAAGAGCGTTGCTATTTTAGCCAAAATCGCAAGTTTTACTTATTCGGCACGACATATGCCGAATAGGTGAGACTTGAGATTTTGGTTTAAATAGCAATGCGCTTTTTGCCGAATAAGACAAGCAAAAATTTGCGTATGCAATAATTTCGCAAAAAATCATTCTGAACCTAATGAAAAAAAAATATTTCATTGTGTTTGTTTATTATTAAATTATTGTAAACTTATTTAAAATATATTTAGTTGGATTAGGCTAAATTAAATTGCACTTGTTATAAGAACATAAGAATGAACACCGTAGCAGGCCTACTGGCCCATGCGAGGCAGGTCCAAGTCCTCTACCGGCTTATGCCACTGACCCAACTTAGTCAGGTCCAGGTCACATCCACTTAAGGAGCACGGCATCAAAACTAGCACAAACTAGTCAGGTCCAACTCACACCCACTCTTGTATTTATCTAACCTATTTTTAAAACTACACATCATCTTAGCTTCTATGACGGTACTCGGGAGTTTGTTCCACTCATCCACAACTCTATTACCAAACCAGTGAATTTTTCCAACTTAAAGCCATTGTTGTGAGTCCTGTCTTGGCTAGATATTTTTAGCACGCTATTTACAATCTCTATTTATTCCTGTTTTCTATTTATACACCTAAATCATATCTTCCTTAATTCTACGCCTTTCTAGAGAGTGCAGATCCAGGGTCCTCAGTCTATCCTCATAGGGAAGATTTCTGATACATGGGATCAAGTTTGTCATCCTCCTCTGTACGTTTTCCAGAGCATTTATATCCATTCTGTAATACGATGACCAAAACTGTGCAGCATAATCTAAATGAAGTTTAACCAAAGATATATAGAGTTGAAGAACAACCTGAGGACTTCTATTATTTATACTTCTTGATATGAAGCCAAGGATTCTGTTAGCTTTATTGCGAACACTTATGCACTGTTGTCTTGGTTTTAGATTACTGCTAACCAGAACTCCTAAATCCTTTTCGCAATCACAAGTATTAAGATCTACATTATTCAGTTTATATGTGGCATGGTTATTGTCCTGTCCAACATTTAGAACTTTGCATTTGTCTACATTAAACTGCATCTGTCACTTCTCCGACCACTGCATCAGTCTATTCAAATCCTCCTGGAGTGCTCTAATGTCCTCATTAGAATGAATTGGACGGCCTATTTTGGTGCTATCAGCAAATTTGCTTATGTCGCTATTCCCACATCTATGTCGTTTATGTAAATTGTGAACAACAAGGGGCCCAACACTGACCCCTATGGAACACCGCTTGTGACGTGCCCCTACTTTGATTTCTCCCCATTTATGCAAACTCTCTGCTGCCTATTTGTCAACCATGCCTCTACCCAGGAAAAAAATTCTCCTCTTATTCCGTGTGCCTTAAGTTTCCTCAATAGCCTCTGATGTGGAACTCTATCAAAAGCCTTACTGAAGTCCATATACACAATATCATATTCATTACCATGATCTACCTCCTCAAATATCTTAGTGAAAAAAGTTATTAAATTTGTAAGGCAGGAACGCCCTTTTGTAAAACCGTGCTGAGATTCGTTGATTAATTTATGCTTTTCAAGATGACTGCGAATTGCCTCGGCAATTATTGATTCCATAAATTTTCCCACTATGGAGGTTAGGCTTATTGGTCTATAGTTCGAAGCTAAGGACCTGTCTCCTGCTTTGAAAATAGGTATTACATTTGCCATTTTCCATTTGTTTGGCACTATGACAGTTTGTAGTGATATATTGAAAAGATTAGCCAAAGATTTGCTAAGTTCCTCTTTACATTCCTTTAAAACCCTTGCAAACAGCTTTAATTTCTCTATTTGTCTGAGGATCATGTCATTAGTTACGCTAATCATGCAAAGTTTATTATCGTCCTGTTCTACATAATTTATTATTTCTGGAATTTCGCTAGTATCTTCCTGAGTAAAAACAGAGGAAATAAAAGTTAAAAATTTGACATATTTTCGTATCACTGTCAGTGATCTGACCTGAGTTACTTTTGAGTGGGCCACCTTGTCCCTAATCTTACTTCAATATACCTGAAGGACACCTTTTGGGTTAGTCTTCGAATCCCATGCGACTTTAGCCCCATAATCTTTTTTAGCTTTTCTTATTCCCTTTTTTTATTTCTCTCTTTAATTGAATATATTGATTTCTTAACTGCCCATCCCCTGTTTTGATATGCCTATATATGTCTCTCCTTTGACCAAAGAGATGTTTTAATCTATTGTTTATCCATTTGGGATCATTTTTGGTTGATCTAATTTCCCTACTTGGAACATAAGTTGTCCAGGCAGCTAGAACTATGCTCTGAAAAACGTCATATTGGCAAACATCACCACCTACCTGACCCATACTCAGGTCATTGCAATTCAGCCCACCCAGGTAATTTCTCACTCCCATGAAATCGGCCAAGGAAAAGTCTAGGACAGAGACTTAATTCAGGTTAGGTAAGTTTTCTAAGGTTCTTTTGGTACAAAATTATTAATTTTACATTAACATTAAATAAAAAAATATATCTTTAAACGTAAAGAGAAAATTTTAGAAAGTACTTAATTTTAAATGAGTTCTTGCTAATTGACCGATTTTACCTATTCGGCATATATATATATATATATATATATATACGTATATATATATATATATATATATATATATATATATATATATATATATATATATATATATATATATATATATATTGTAACCTCGAACAAGTGGTATTTAATCAATAACAAACTTTGGCTAGCCGGGGATCGAACCCGTGTTGTTTTAGCCCGCCTCGTGGGAAGAGCGAAAATTCACGACACTCTAAACCACTGGACCATACAATCCTACAAACAACATGAGCCTAGCGAACTAGGCTTGCTTCATGTAATTATATATATATATATATATATATATATATATATATATATATATATATATATATATATATATATTATACAAAACGATTGTCCAGAGAGCTGAGGAGGGGTTGTTGAGGTGGTTTGGACATGTAGAGAGAATGGAACGAGACAGAGTGACTTCGAGAGTGTATAAATCTGTAGTGGAGGGAAGGCGGGGTAGGGGTCGGCCTAGGAAAGGTTGGAGGGAGGGGTAAAGGAAGTTTTGTGTGCGAGGGCTTGAACTTCCAGCAAGCATGTGTGAGCGTATTTGATAGGAGTGAATGGAGGCATATGGTTTTTAATACTTGACGTGCTGTTGGAGTGTGAGCAAAGTAACATTTATGAAGGGATTCAGGGAAACCGGCAGGCCGGACTTGAGTTCTGGAGATGGGAAGTACAGTGCCGGCACTCTTAAGGAGGGGTGTTAATGTTGCAGTTTTATAACTGTAGTGTAAAGCACCCTTCTGGCAAGACAGTGATGGAGTGAATGATGATGAAAGTTTTTCTTTTTCGGGCCACCCTGCCTTGGTGGGAATCGGCCGATGTGTTAATAAAAAAAAAATAAAAAAAAATATATATATATATATATATATATATAGTCAGGTTCCAAACTATATTCAGAATTCGATCTCAAGGAAGGTCTACGAGACACAAAGGCGTCGTCAGAGGTGACAGTAGTATCAGCAGTGACGATGACAGTGGTGTCACAAGTGGCGGTGACAGTGGTGTCACAAGTGGCGGTGACAGTGGTGTCACAAGTGGCGGTGACAGTGGTGTCACAAGTGGCGGTGACAGTGGTGTCACAAGTGGCGGTGACAGTGGTGTCACAAGTGGCGGTGACAGTGGTGTCAGTAGTAACAGTAACACCAGCGGGGTGTTACCACCACATACCAGTTTTCAGAGTGAACGAACAATACCAACTTGGGACTTCACTCTACACACCGTTCGTAATAAATTGTATTTGCTTTAAAACAACTGATTCTGAGCGCAGTTGTAACATTCCCACACACACAGCTTTTGTAACCTCGCAAACACCACATTTATCTGACGCAAATATAGATTTATCTGACGCAAATATAGATTTATCTGACGCAAATATAGATCAATCAAACGCAAACAAATTTATGCTACACAGACTAATTTATGCAACGCAGATTTATGCAACGTAGCCAGATTTACTCAACACAAACAGATTTACGGAAGCTAACTTCAAGAAACTAGCAAGAAAGAGCTTGCTGAATTATCTGAGACATCGAGGATCGTTTACGGACACGTACCTCGAGGGGGCATTGCGATCGGCTCAACATTCAACTGTGTAACATGCAACATGCAACACCCAGCTGTGCATCGCACAGCATTTCATTGCAGGAGGATAAAATGTAAATCTTAGCAAGATAATTTCATATGACTGGACTTGCTGGCATCTGCAGGAAAATTGCTGCTCTTGACTGACCTCGGTAGATCAGTCTTGCAACCCAGAGAAAAGTGCTTCGCCTCTGTAATTGATGGAAAAATATACCGGCAGGGTTGAGGCAATGTGATGGAGATAGACTAATATAAGGCGCAGCCGTGAGGCAATGGAGTGGAGATAGACTAGTAATGGGGTACTGCAGAGTAACACGCCAGAGAAGTTACTTGTACTGCAGAGTAACCTTCACACTTTACTGCCAGAGTAACCTTCCCACACTTTACTGCCAGAGTAACCTTCCCACACTTTACTGCCAGAGTAACCTTCCCACACTTTACTACCAGAGTAACCTTCCCACACTTTACTGCCAGAGTAACCTTCCCACACTTTACTACCAGAGTAACCTTCTCACACTTTACTGCCAGGTAACCTTCCACACTTTACTACCAGAGTAACCTTCCCACACTTTACTACCAGAGTAACCTTCCACACTTTACTACCAGAGTAACCTTCTCACACTTTACTCCAGAGTAACCTTCCACACTTTACTACCAGAGTAACCTTCACACTTTACTGCCAGGTAACCTTCCACACTTTACTACCAGAGTAACCTTCCACACTTTACTCAGTAACCTTCCCACACTTTACTGCCAGAGTAACCTTCCCACACTTTACTACCAGAGTAACCTTCCACACTTTACTGCCAGAGTAACCTTCCACACTTTACTACCAGAGTAACCTTCCACACTTTACTGTAGAGTAACCTTCCCACACTTTACTACCAGAGTAACCTCACACTTTGCCCAGTAACCTTCCCACTTTACTGCCAGAGTACACTTTCTGATAACCTTCCACTTTACTACCAGAGTAACCTTCCCACACTTTACTGCCAGAGTAACCTTCCCACACTTTACTGCCAGAGTAACCTTCCCACACTTTACTGCCAGAGTAACCTTCCCACACTTTACTACCAGAGTAACCTTCCCACACTTTACTGCCAGAGTAACCTTCCCACACTTTACTGCCAGAGTAACCTTCCCACACTTGACGCAGCTCCGAGCAAGACCATCCCAGGTCAACAGGTCACACTTTCTCCCCCAAAAACTGCCAGGGAGCGTTGTTGCTCATTACACTGATGGATGGCCAGTTTGTTGAGCCAATAACACAACGTCTCTAACAATGGTTGATCTCCATATATATATATATATATATATATATATATATATATATATATATATATATATATATATATATATATATATATATATATATGTCGTGCCGAATAGGTAAAAATTGGTCAATTAGCAAGAACTCGTTTAAAATTAAGTCATCTCCAAAAATTTTCATACGTTTAAAGATATATATATTTTTCATTTATGTTAATGTAAAAAATAATAATTTTGTATCAGAAGAACCTTAGAAAACTTACCTAACCTTATTATAACAAGCACAATTTAATTTAGCCAAATCCAACTAAATATATTTTAGAAGCTTAAACGTTGTGTACTTTTAAAAATAGGTTAGATAAATACATAAGTGTGTGTGAATTGGACTTGACTAGCTTGTGCTGATGGGTCTGATGCCGTGCTCCTTCCTTAAGTGGATGTGACCTGCCCTGACTAGGATTAAGCTCGTGGGTGAATTGGACGTGCCTCGCATGGGCCAGAAGGCCTGCTGCAGTGTTCCTTCTTTCTTATGTTTTTAATTTTTTTTCGTTAGGTTCAGAATGATTTTGGCGAAATTATTGCATACACGAATTTTCGCTTGCCTTATTCGGCAAGAAGCGCTTGCTATCGGCACGACATTATATATATATATATATATATATATATATATATAAAATATATATATATATATATATATATATATATATATATATATATATAATAATATATATATATATATATATATATATATATATATACCACCCCCCACACACACACACTATCCACTTTAAACAATAACATTAAAATATCTTAGTCTATAGACATGAAGGCTGAGAGCTGGATAATATTGCACGTGAATTTAAGAAGTGATTTGTGTTACCTCCAGGTGATAATATTGTACCACCACACCAAGATTTGTGTTACCTCCAGGTGATAACATTGTACCACCACACCAAGATTTGTGTTACCTCCAGGTGATAACATTGTCCCACCACACCAAGATTTGTGTTACTCCAGGTGATAACATTGTCCCACCACACCAAGATTTGTGTTACTCCAGGTGATAACATTGTCCCACCACACCAAGATTTGTGTTAACTCCAGGTGATAACATTGTCCCACCACACCAAGATTTTCTGTCCATCAATATCTCTCTCTAAAAAAATCCTCTCACAAACTATAATTTGTTTGAAGACATTTTCACTTTCAAACATCTGTAAAACAAGTCAATGTGTAATTCTTCATGGTGTCGGTATTGCATGCCATTCATGCAACTCACATATGGTCTTTAAATTACTTCCATCATAATTAAGGAAGGCGAGTGTTGTGGTGTGGTGTCCCTGTGGTGATGTGTGGGGGGAGACTCGTATATTATGGACGTGTGGGGGGAGACTCGTATATTATGGACGTGTGGGTGGATAAGAGTGAGAGTTGTTTTTAGTTATGCAGATGCTCATCTTTCTCTTCGACCTTCATCTCCAGACTGGAGGTGGTGTTAAGGACCCCCCCAGAAGTGAGTCACACTGACTATACTAGTTTATCTTTGGTTAAGTCTAAATGATGTTCCACTGTTTTGTACCTTCAACACCCACGTATCTTCAGCACTGTTATACAAATATGTCTAAAATATTTGTAGATTTTCATGAAAACTTGTTTTTTCCCAATGAAAATCTTGATTTATGTTTAAAAACATACGTGGAGCTTAGAGCGGATGGGTTTATAGCGAGTTTCGTTATAATATTGAGGCAATTATGGTACACTTGCAGAGGGGTTTTCCCAGCACAGGTTTTTCTTAAAGTTTTTAAACAAGTTTCTTCGTCGTTGTGAAAAGGAAGACGCCTCGCCGTCAGTAGACACTGGCTACACCACTGGCTACACTACTGGCTACACCACTGGCTACACCTCTTATGTATAGAAAAACAGCCAACATCACCACTGGCTGTGACCCGCCGCACGCCAACCATAGGACCAGTGACACTAGATTGCAAGACAGCAATTCTTGGTGTTTCCGACACTGTGGCTTCAGCTACAGAGAACATGTAGGCCAGGATGAATTACAACAATTGGATATGCTGAATATTGAAGACAGAGTAAAACAACTTAAGTTAAATCAAGTTCATAAAATTGCTCACAAACAGTGTCCAGAATATGTTGCTGCCAATTTTGTCAAGGCTGGGAACCAAAGCAGTCATAGTACTAGGGGGAGAGAGCACAACTTTGTAGTACCCACAGTCAGTGGCCAGGCTTCAAACACCTTTTATTGTACAGCAATAAAGGAATGGAACAGACTGCCTGCACATGTCAAAGCCAGTCATAGCATGAGCCAGTTCAAGAAGAGAACCAAAAAGTACCTAATGAATGTAGCGACAGAAAGGGAGGAGAATGATTTTTTATTTTTTTTAGCTAACACACATGTATATGTAAATAACTCTTTACCTTATTCCTAGTGTATACATATATCCTTTATAATATAATAACATATATATCCTACAATGTAAAATATTAAAGTATAAAAAGGACCCCAATGGAAATAAGTCACTCTGTCTGACTTTTTGGGTTATCCTGGGTTCTCTACACATATGCTGCTATGTATGATAATGTATGTAAATGTATTTGTGTATACCTGAATAAACTTACTTACTTAACCAATGGTACCTCCACTTTCTGGCTCCATGCAAGAGCTAGAACTCGGGTCATTCTGTGACTTAAACCAGCCTCGGGACGCTGGTTTATATGTGTTGCCCTGGGACCGTTTGAGACTAACGAAGTATTGCCTTACGTCTCTTTGACTCACCTGGGCGTGGGCGTGGGTGGATAAGCGTGGGCGTGAGTGAAGGTATGTGAGTGTGGGCGTGAAGAACGACTGGTTTTGACGAGTGGCAACCCTCAAACCCTGGAAATGTACGACACACACACACACACACACACACACACACACACAAACACACACATTTTGAACACTATAAGACCAGGAATAATTTCAATTAACTTTAGTGATGTATAGTTATAGTTAGCAGTAAGCTAACTACCTTCACTCTCCTCATATAAACACTTAAAGTGTTTATATGAGGAGAGTCACATGAAACACTCACACTGTCAACACAAACAAACCTTCACAGGTTTTGTTTATCAGAGCTTCATCCGGCTCATGTTATTAATAACACTTACATCCGGCTCATGTTATTAATAACACTTACATCCTGCTCATGTTATTAATAACCCTTACATCCGGCTCATGCTATTAATAACACTTACATCCGGCTCATGTTATTAATAGCACTTACATCCGGCTCATGTTATTAATAACACTTACATCCGGCTCATGTTATTAATAACACTTACATCCGGCTCATGTTATTAACAACACTTACATCCGGCTCATGTTATTAATAACACTTACATCCGGCTCATGTTATTAATAATACTTACATCCGGCTCATGTTGTTAATAACACATCCGGCTCATACAATACAACCAGCAGTAGTTTAAAGAACTTGAATGTTGTATTTCGTAAGACCATTTAACTACAAGTACAAGTTACTGACCAATCAGTCAGGTGATTCACATATCTTGCATTCCAATCCAGTTCAGCTGAATCACATTGTTGATGATCTAATCTTTCTAAGTTCTTCCAATCTGTTCTACATATTTATCACTTTTTTATCACAATAAATAATACATTTTATGGGAAATCAAGGTGGTTAAACTTGCCGAAATTTATTAAGAATATATATATTCAATAAAGTTCACTTACAAAATAAAGATGTATTCTCAGAAATTAAGAACGAATTATTTCTTTTTATACACAAAAGTAAGAGTTTTGCCTACAATAAAACACTGATATAGAATAATTTTAAATTATAGAAAAACAGACACAAATGCAGTATAATGCGATCCTTTATTGACAACGTTTCGCCCACACAGTGGTTTTTATCAAGTCACAAACAGATCTACCTGGGTGAAGGGTACAAGAGTGGAGTGTGGAGAGTCAGGTGGAGAATGTTGGGTAGGTCGTATCTGAGACAAACCTGAAGCTTCGTCTCAAATACAACCTGTTTATTCTTCCATCGTGTCCGTATTTTATACCATTTATCTCCATGATTTTAAATGAATTACTGAAGGTCAACCTAAGTACGTATATATTATTTTATCGTCAGTGATGTAAGCTTCATGAAGTTGACACTGATTTCAGTGTTGTTATAGAGAATTTAAGCTCCTCTTATGTGACCAGATGATACTTGGAGAATAAGCCAAGCCAGTAAGACCACAAGTATAGTACAAGTCTGGCGCATCGTGGTGTCGTCTTCAATTAAAATAATGAGTGAGGACGAACCGCTATGTCTCGGAGTTTGTCTCGACAACTCAAGGGTCACTTGTGACTTGTTAGACCTATGGTGTAGTGAGTAAATCTTCACACACCAGGCTACTTGACTTGTTTGACCCATGGTATTGTGAGTAAATCTTCACACACCAGGCTACTTGACTTGTTTGACCCATGGTATTGTGAGTAAATCTTCACACACCAGGCTACTTGACTTGTTTGACCCATGGTATTGTGAGTAAATCTTCACACACCAGGCTACTTGACTTGTTTGACCCATGGTATTGTGAGTAAATCTTCACACACCAGGCTACTTGACTTGTTTGACCCATGGTATTGTGAGTAAATCTTCACACACCAGGCTACTTGACTTGTTTGACCCATGGTATTGTGAGTAAATCTTCACACACCAGGCTACTTGACTTGTTTGACCCATGGTATTGTGAGTAAATCTTCACACACCAGGCTACTTGACTTGTTTGACCCATGGTATTGTAAGTAAATCTTCACACACCAGACTTCTTGACTTGTTTGACCCATGGTATTATGAGTAAATCTTCACACACCAGACTTCTTGATTTGTTTGACCAATGGAATTGTGAGTAAATCTTTACACACCAGGCTACTTGACTTGTTTGACCCATGGAATTGTGAGTAAATCTTTACACACCAGGCTACTTGACTTGTTTGACCCATGGTGTAGTTAGTAAATCTTCACACACCAGACTTCTTGACTTGTTTGACCCATGGTGTAGTGAGTAAATCTTCACACACCAGACTTCTTGACTTGTTTGACCCATGGTATTGTGAGTAAATCTTCACACACCAGACTTCTTGACTTGTTTGACCCATGGTATTGTGAGTAAATCTTCACACACCAGACTTCTTGACTTGTTTGACCCATGGTATTGTGAGTAAATCTTCACACACCAGACTTCTTGACTTGTTTGACCCATGGTATTGTGAGTAAATCTTCACACACCAGACTTCTTGACTTGTTTGACCCATGGTATTGTGAGTAAATCTTCACACACCAGACTTCTTGACTTGTTTGACCCATGATATTGAGTAAATCTACAAACACCAGACTACTATACAAAAGTCCGCAGCACACTACGTGAAGTCTCGATTTTTAAACATTCAATGTTGTTGTTTTTAAATCCTGGTATTGAAATATTATACGAGTTAAAAAAAAATATGGATGAAGAAATTCAGTGAAGCATTGTGGTAAATTCTTGCACATAATAAAAGTTTACGTTTCTTGCCGCCCAACATTTGTTGCCAGTTTTTCTATCATCAACATTACCAGAGCGGCGCCTCGCCCAGTCTCTTGATCCAGTGTCTCTGTGAATTCGCTTATTGGTAATGGCAGGGGTCGAGCCTTTGGCCCCGCTTAAGAGGCACGTAAGTTCCTCTGTCTTCTAATAACATGTTCATTGTTCCACTATTATCTACCTTGTCCATAATTACTATCGCATTTGCTTTGTCTGTTTCGTAATGTGAAGTCCAGGATCTTTACTTAATTCATGGTATAACTTAACAAATATTTGAGGACAATTGTTGTTGCAGAGGTGTGAGCGAAGCTCACACCTCTGCAACAACATTGATCTTGGCATTGATCTTGTTTAGGGTAACTCAAGTAGGTATTTGTTTGATCTGCCTCGCAGCCTCTCCAGGTTTTCCAGTAGTCTCTTTCATTTTCCATTATAATTCTTCGTATTAGCTTCATAACCAAACAACGATACAGAGAACTGAATTCCATCTTTCATTTATATTTATTAATAACAGTAAAGGTTCTAGTATTGATCCTTGGGGGACCTCACTTTTTATTTTTCCCATTATATTTCGTTTTTAACCACCACTGTGTTTGTTGGTCATATATTGCTTGATCCACTATGACAGTTTTCTTAACGACACTCACTGCAAGGTGTCATGCAGTGTACGCAAGTTTGACGCGCACTACCGTGACGTACCGTGTCAAATGCCTTCCTGCAGTTAAGGAACATGCAGTCACGCGTCATAGACGGAAATTGCCAATTTGCCTTATTCATCAACCATTATTTTGATAAATACACACATTCATTTCTTCTAACTCCACGAGGATCAAGAAGCACATTGTAGAATGAGTATAGATCACAACTGATAAACATCGTTGCCAGTGTGACCTTACCGATGTCAATCAGCAGTGAGACAGATCTGCATACATGGATTTTACCAAAATTAGGATGTTACGTTTTCGTCCCAGAATAATTACATAGCATCTTCAGAAGCAGAGGTGGCGCTCCAGCTTGCATCAGTGTGAACACTAAGGTGATCCCTAGGACACACAACACTAAGTGAAGCATATCCTGTCCCAGGACACCCTGCCTGGCGGCAACCGTCCTCCTGACTGCTAACAGGTCACCAGAGGTCAGCTAGTATAATACACACAAACAGACAAGGTGGACAGACAGAATGTTCCAGAGATGGGACACAGCAACAAGGGGACACAGTAGTAAGTTGAAGACTCAGATGAATCACAGGGATGTTAGGAAGTATTTCTTCAGTTACAGAGTTGTCAGGAAGTGGAATAGTCTGGGAAGTGATGTAGTGGAGGCAGGATCCATACATAGCTTTAAGGAGAGGTATGATAAAGCTCATGGAGCGGGTAGAGTGACCGAGTAGCGGCCAGTGAAGAGGCGGGGCCAGGAGCTGTGACTCGACCCCTGCAACCACAACTAGGTGAGTACACACACACCTGCTGCGCCTATATACGAAATAGTAAATAAACATGTGGGTGTCAGGTGTGTGTTGGGCCACACCATAGTACTGACTCCACTTGTTCCACCAGGTGTGAGTCCTCACTGCCTCCACTTGTTCCACCAGGTGTGAGTCCTCACTGCCTCCACTTGTTCCACCAGGTGTGAGTCCTCACTGCCTCCACTTGTTCCACCAGGTGTGAGTCCTCACTGACTCCACTTGTTCCACCAGGTGTGAGTCCTCACTGACTCCACTTGTTCCACCAGGTGTGAGTCCTCACTGCCTCCACTTGTTCCACCAGGTGTGAGTCCTCACTGCCTCCACTTGTTCCACCAGGTGTGAGTCCTCACTGCCTCCACTTGTTCCACCAGGTGTGAGTCCTCACTGCCTCCACTTGTTCCACCAGGTGTGAGTCCTCACTGACTCCACTTGTTCCACCAGGTGTGAGTCCTCACTGCCTTCACTTGTTCCACCAGGTGTGAGTCCTCACTGCCTCCACTTGTTCCACCAGGTGTGAGTCCTCACTGCCTCCACTTGTTCCACCAGGTGTGAGTCCTCACTGCCTCCACTTGTTCCACCAGGTGTGAGTCCTCACTGCCTCCACTTGTTCCACCAGGTGTGAGTCCTCACTGCCTCCACTTGTTCCACCAGGTGTGAGTCCTCACTGACACCACTTGTTCCATCCTCCAGGTTATCCTAAAAAATTAACTAAAAATATATAAAGGTGAGTGTAATGGCTGAAGGAGCATAATGTCTGGTGCCAAGTGGCACTGAATACAACCTTACGACCCAGAGTCTTCCTCACACCTGCTGGACACTCATCATGCTCCTTACACCTGTTGTCACTGTTCATCTAACAGTAAGTAGGTACCTGGGTGTTCCTGACACCTGTTGTCACTGTTCATCTAGCAGTAAGTAGGTACCTGGGTGTTCCTGACACCTGTTGTCACTGTTCATCTAGCAGTAAGTAGGTACCTGGGTGTTCCTGACACCTGTTGTCACTGTTCATCTAGCAGTAAGTAGGTACCTGGGTGTTCCTGACACCTGTTGTCACTGTTCATCTAGCAGTAAGTAGGTACCTGGGTGTTCCTGACACCTGTTGTCACTGTTCATCTAGCAGTAAGTAGGTACCTGGGTGTTCCTGACACCTGTTGTCACTGTTCATCTAGCAGTAAGTAGGTACCTGGGTGTTCCTGACACCTGTTGTCACTGTTCATCTAGCAGTAAGTAGGTACCTGGGTGTTCCTGACACCTGATGTCACTGTTCACCTAGCAGTAAGTAGGTACCTGGGTGTTCCTGACACCTGTTGTCGCTGTTCATCTAGCAGTAAGTAGGTACCTGGGTGTTCCTGACACCTGTTGTCACTGTTCATCTAGCAGTAAGTAGGTACCTGGGTGTTCCTGACACCTGTTGTCACTGTTCATCTAGCAGTAAGTAGGTACCTGGGTGTTCCTGACACCTGTTGTCACTGTTCATCTAGCAGTAAGTAGGTACCTGGGTGTTCCTGACACCTGTTGTCACTGTTCATCTAGCAGTAAGTAGGTACCTGGGTGTTCCTGACACCTGTTGTCACTGTTCATCTAGCAGTAAGTAGGTACCTGGGTGTTCCTGACACCTGATGTCACTGTTCACCTAGCAGTAAGTAGGTACCTGGGTGTTCCTGACACCTGATGTCACTGTTCACCTAGCAGTAAGTAGGTACCTGGGTGTTCCTGACACCTGATGTCACTGTTCACCTAGCAGTAAGTAGGTACCTGGGTGTTCCTTACACCAGTTGCCACTGTTCACTTAGCAGTAAATAGGTACTCGGGTGTAAGCCAAGTGGTGAGGGTCGCACCCTGGGGTAGATGACTACAACCTCCACCCCCCCCACCAAAAAAAAAAAAGTAACTAAGCCACACTGTTGGTCTTGAGTTATCCTGGGTTACTAACCCTCAGGTGCAATAAGAAAGCTACGCCAACAAACCAACCACCATCACCCTAACAATTTGCAATTACTGCAACCAGATTGGCTAGTTCATCACGTTCTCGGGTAAACGACAGAACACAGCCAATCACAGTGATCACACAGTGTGTCTCATCAGGCACTGCTGGCTGAACAGCTAGACACCTGGATGCCACAGTCATGGATTACACTCTCAGCAGCATACAAGTCTAGTTCATGTACCAGATGTGTGATTGTCCTCAGTGACACCTGTTCCACCAGTCTCCACTGACATTACCTGTTCCACCAGTCTCCACTGACACCACCTGTTCCACCAGTCTCCACTGACACCACCTGTTCCACCAGTCTCCACTGACACCACCTGTTCCACCAGTCTCCACTGACACCACTTGTTCCACCAGTCTCTACTGACACCACTTGTTCCACCAGTCTCCACTGACACCACCTGTTCCACCAGTCTCCACTGACACCACCTGTTCCACCTGTCTGCACTGACACCACTTGTTCCACCTGTCTGCACTGACACCACTTGTTCCACCTGTCTGCACTGACACCACTTGTTCCACCTGTCTGCACTGACACCACTTGTTCCACCTGTCTGCACTGACACCACTTGTTCCACCTGTCTGCACTGACACCACTTGTTCCACCTGTCTGCACTGACACCACTTGTTCCACCTGTCTGCACTGACACCACTTGTTCCACCTGTCTGCACTGACACCACCTGCTGAACTATAAAGACTTTCCTTGCACAAGTTCCTTGATGATGGGTTGGATGGCTATTGTTTAAGCAAAACACAGTCACGAGTGTAAGTGTCACTCTCTCACAGACTCCTCCACTCCCGCCTGCACTCTCTCATCAACTCCCGCCTGCACTCTCTCATCAACTCCCGCCTGCACTCTCTCATCAACTCCCGCCTGCACTCTCTCCTCCACTCCCGCCTGCACTCTCTCATCAACTCCCGCCTGCACTCTCTCATCAACTCCCGCCTGCACTCTCTCATCAACTCCCGCCTGCACTCTCTCATCAACTCCCGCCTGCACTCTCTCATCAACTCCCGCCTGCACTCTCTCATCAACTCTCGCCTGCACTCTCTCATCAACTCCCGCCTGCACTCTCTCATCAACTCCCGCCTGCACTCTCTCATCAACTCCGCCTGCACTCTCTCATCAACTCCCGCCTGCACTCTCTCATCAACTCCCGCCTGCACTCTCTCATCAACTCCCGCCTGCACTCTCTCATCAACACAGACTCAATCTTTTACCATTCGGCTGAACATCAACGTTTAAAAAATGTACGCCCATAAGCCCGGTACTGCCAGACGTAAAACGTAATTTTCTGTATCCTGTTATTTAGGTATAATTAATCTATAATGTCAGTTAAATTGCGTTAACTTAACCAAGGTTATCAAACATTAAACCTTGGTTTGGTGTTAAATTGGATAGAAATGAAAAGCGACTAAGAAGCAATTCACGTGTTAATCTTGAGAATAATGGTACCACCCGTTAGCAGAACAATGACTCATCTGTAATGTTATGGTACACTGAGGGTACCACGGTACACTGGGGGAACCATGGTACACTGGGGGAACCATGGTACACTGGGGGTACCACGGTACACTGGGGGTACCATGGTACACTGGGGGAACCACGGTACACTGGGGGAACCACGGTACACTGGGGGAACCATGGTACACTGGGGGTACCACGGTACACTGCGGGAACCACGGTACACTGGGGGAACCACGGTACACTGGGGGAACCACGGTACACTGGGGGAACCACGGTACACTGGGGGAACCACGGTACACTGGGGGAACCACGGTACACTGGGGGAACCACCTTACACTGGGGGAACCATGGTACACTGGGGGAACCATGGTACACTGGGGAACCATGGTATACTGGGGGAACCACGGTACACTGAGGGTACCACGGTACACTGGGGGAACCATGGTACACTGGGGGAACCATGGTACACTGGGGGTACCATTGTACACTGGGGGTACCACGGTACACTGGGGGAACCATGGTACACTGGGGGAACCATGGTACACTGGGGGTACCACGGTACACTGGGGGTACCATGGTACACTGGGGGAACCACGGTACACTGGGGGAACCACGGTACACTGGGGGAACCATGGTACACTGGGGGTACCACGGTACACTGCGGGAACCACGGTACACTGGGGGAACCACGGTACACTGGGGGAACCACGGTACACTGGGGGAACCACGGTACACTGGGGGAACCACGGTACACTGGGGGAACCACGGTACACTGGGGGAACCACCTTACACTGGGGGAACCATGGTACACTGGGGGAACCATGGTACACTGGGGAACCATGGTATACTGGGGGAACCACGGTACACTGAGGGTACCACGGTACACTGGGGGAACCATGGTACACTGGGGGAACCATGGTACACTGGGGGTACCATTGTACACTGGGGGTACCACGGTACACTGGGGGAACCACGGTACACTGGGGGAACCACGGTACACTGGGGGAACCACGGTATACTGGGGGTACCACGGTACACTGGGGGTACCACGGTACACTGGGGGTACCACAGTGTACACCCTGGGGTGACCACAGGTACATACCGGGGAATACCACGGCATGTACACTGAGGGTGTACCACGGTACACTGGGGGTACCACGATACACTGGGGGAACCACGGTACACTGGGGGAACCACGGTACACTGGGGTACCACGGTACACTGAGGGTACAATGGTACACTGAGGGTACCACGGTACACTGGGGGTACCACGGTACACTGGGGATACCACGGTACACTGGGGGTACCACGGTACACTGGGGGTACCACGGTACACTGGGGTACCACGGTACACTGGGGGAACCATGGTACACTGGGGGAACCATGGTACACTGGGGGTACCTGAACCACGGTACACTGGGGAACCACGGTACACTGGGGGAACCACGGTACACTGGGGAACCACGGTACACTGGGGGTACCATCGGTACACTGGGGGTACCACAGGTACACTGGGGTACCACGGTACACTGGGGTACCACGGTACACTGGGCAGGTACACTGACAGTACACTGGGGAACCATGGTACACTGGGGTATGTACCACGGTACACTGGGGTACCACGATACACTGGGGGAAACTACTATGGTACACTGGGGTACCACGGTACACGGGAACCACGGTTCACTGGGGTACCACGGTACACTGGGGTACAATGGTACACTACCGAGGGTACCACGGTACACTGGGGTACCACGGTACACTGGGGGACCACGGTACACTGGGGACCACGGTACACTGGGGTACCACGGTACACTGGGGTACGAGTCAGGTACACTGGGGTACCACGGTACACTGGGGATACCACGGTACACTGGGTTACCACGGTACACTGGGTACCACGTACACTGGGGTACCACGTACACTGGGGAACCATGTACCCTGGGAGACCACTGGTACACTGCCACGGTACGCGACCACAACTGGAACTATACTGGGGACTAGGTACTGGTAAACGGACAGTCGTCTGTCTATTACAGATCTCCGTGCTGTGTACAGGTACCAATGACTGTTGGTCTTCCACTCACTGTACACGGTACCTGGGGTGTACCACGGTACACTGGGGTACCACGATACACTGGGGGAACCATGGTACACTGGGGGTACCACGGTACACGGGAACCACGGTTCACTGGGGTACCACGGTACACTGGGGGTACAATGGTACACTGAGGGTACCACGGTACACTGGGGGTACCACGGTACACTGGGGGTACCACGGTACACTGGGGGTACCACGGTACACTGGGGGTACCACGGTACACTGGGGGTACGACGGTACACTGGGGTACCACGGTACACTGGGGGTACCACGGTACACTAGGGTTACCACGGTACACTGGGTATACCACAGTACACTGGGGGTACCACAGTACACTGGGGGTACCACAGTACCCTGGGAGTACCACGGTACACTGCCACGAGTACCGCACAAACTGCAAGCTAATACTGCAGGACTGGTTATGGTAAACGAGACAGTCGTCTGTCTATTACAGATCTCTCGTGCTGTTTACAGGTACCAATGACTGTTGCGTCTTCCACTCACTTTCACACTGACTGTTGTAGGGTACCAGGGGTGAGTACCCTCGTCGCCCACTCTCAACTCACTATCCTTTGTGGATAGTGAAGATGGGAGAGGTTATGGCGGTAAATAAAGGCAGATATGAAAAGATTTTGAAGTTCACAACGTAGATACTTGCAACTGAAACACCCATACTGTAGGCACAAACCTGGCATGGGTAACTGACGGGAAAGACAACTTCGTGGAGGGAAAGCATGGGTTACAACTAACTAATATCCAATGTTATTATTACACCCGGTTAAAAATGCAAGAACCAATTATATTACTTGTAAATATTGTACTCTGGGTGGGCCTACTGTGGCGGCAACAACGAACTGTGTAAAGAACACAAGTCCAACTAATGTGACATTGTGGCAACGTTTCGCTCTGAAGGAGTTTTATGAAGCCGTTATGTAACGGCTTGACAAAGCTCCTGGAGAGCGAAACGGTGCCACAATAAAATGTCACATTACTTGCATTTGTGTCCTTTTACTTAACATATTGTGGGTAATTCTACCAACATTAATACAACAAGGAACTACATTTCCGTGTCATGTTGCAGCAGGCAGGATGGGACTCATGCAAGGTGACCTCTCAGCCTGATGAGAGACTTCACTTGGACACTGAGGATCAAGTATTACATCGAGGGTCATCGAGGGTCATCGAGGGTCATCGAGGGTTCACCAGCAAAGCTGGAGTTACTATCACCTGGCAGGTCAAAGGAGACGAATGGGGCAAGAAGATGTTAGAGAGGCTGGGAGGGTCAGAGTGATAGTTTAGGGTGAAGGAAGTAATAGAGTCTAATAATAATAATAAATAATAGAATAGTAATAATAATATCCTTATTTCTACAAGTACATATACAAGGTACACAGGCCTAGCTCACATCAATGACATACTATTATATATAAAGCCACTTGTTATGCAGAGCATTTCGGGGAAATTAGGTCAATTTTGTCCCAGGATGCGACCCACACCAGTCCACTAACACCCAGGTACCCATTTTACTGATGGGTGAAAATGAACAACAGGTGTCTTTTGGAAACACGTCCTAATGTTTCCAGCCGTGCCGGGAATCGAGCCCGGACCTGAGTGTGTGAGCTAAGTGCGCTACCAATGGAACTACGGGGCGGCTGAGGAAGACAAATGAGCGGAGACCATCACCACAAACACCTCGCAGGAGATTCAACTCCGATATTTTTCTTTCTTTGTGAATTGCTTGCCTCGGGCGGACCAGAAAACCTGAGTAATGGAACTTCGGTCTTCAAAACATGGACGGAAGTAAACAGGACCGTAAGGAACGTCACAGAACCTGTGCAAGTCACCGTCGCTTCATTTATATAAATTAAAAAAAAAAAATCCTTTGGTCAGTCATCACGTTTAACAAAAATAAGTTGCTGACCTCATTATTAATTTCTTACCATCATTATCAGTTCGCCAACATCATTGTCAGTTCGCCAACATCATTGTCAGTTCGCCAACATCATTATCAGTTCGCCAACATCATTATCAGTTCGCCAACATCATTATCAGTTCGCCAACATCATTATCAGTTCCTTACCATCATTATCAGTTCCCTACCATCATTATCACTTCCTTACCATCATTATCAGTTCCTTACCACCATTATCAGTTCCTTACCATCATTGTCAGTTCCTTACCATCATTATCAGTTCCTTACCATCATTATCAGTTCCTTACCATCATTATCAGTTCCTTACCACCATTATCAGTTCCTTACCATCATTGTCAGTTCCTTACCATCATTATCAGTTCCTTACCATCATTGTCAGTTCCTTACCATCATTATCAGTTCCTTACCATCATTATCAGTTCCTTACCATCATTGTCAGTTCCTTACCACCATTATCAGTTCCTTACCATCATTATCAGTTCCTTACCATCATTATCAGTTCCTTACCATCATTATCAGTTCCTTACCATCATTATCAGTTCCTTACCATCATTATCAGTTCCTTACCATCATTATCAGTTCCTTACCATCATTATCAGTTCCTTACCACCATTATCAGTTCCTTACCATCATTATCAGTTCCCTACCATCATTATCAGTTCCTTACCATCATTATCAGTTCCCTACCATCATTATCAGTTCCTTACCATCATTATCAGTTCCCTATCATCGCAAGTACTTTGTCATATTACATAAATCATCATCAAAATGCAATTTAAAAAACCCATCTCCTTCAGCCATACTTTACAAAACGCCAGGGGCCAGGAGCTATGACTCGACCCCTGCAACCACAACTAGGTGAGTACATAACTCTGCCTAAGTCGTCAGCAATGTACCAGAGACTCTACTTCACTGTTGTTATTCGTATCACCAGTTACACAGCACTGCACTGATACCTGGTACTTCACAGCACTGCACTGATACCTGGTACTTCACAGCACTGCACTGATACCTGGTACTTCACAGCACTGCACTGATACCTGGTACTTCACAGCACTGCACTGATACCTGGTACTTCACAGCACTGCACTGATACCTGGTACTTCACAGCACTGCACTGATACCTGGTACTTCACAGCACTGCACTGATACCTGGTACTTCACAGCACTGCACTGATACCTGGTACTTCCACTAGTGCTGAGGCTACTTAGACGGTGACATTTTGTACAGGATGTGAATTCCAGAAAGATTTGTTTCTCACACATTTTCACACCGTTTTTTTTTTTCCCTTCCCATGGTGTGACCCACAACATTATACAAACACTCAGGTGCCAATTTTTACTGCTAGGTGAGGTGGGTCATCTGGTGTACGGAAACTTGGTTCTCCAGTGTGAGGGGTTGGCACACCAACGCTCAGTGCCAAGCTACGGGTCACACCAACACTCACTGCCAAGCTACGGGTCACACCAACGCTCACTGCCAAGCTACGGGTCACACCAACATTAAGCTACGGGTCACACCAACACTAAGCTACGGGTCACACCAACAATAAGCTACGGGTCACATCAACACATTACCAAGCTACAGGTCAACGCTACCAAGTTGCAGGTCACACTACCAAACTACGGGTCACTTTACCAAGCTATGGGTCACCACTACCAAGCTATGGGTCACACCAATACTACCAAGCTATGGGGTCACACCTTGAACAAAACTGTGCACATCATTAAAGTGCTGCCACTCTATATAAGAGTCACATAGTGGGAACAACAACTGTGTTTACTGGTCACACTGTGTTTACTGGTCACACTGGGTCACACACCATCTATCAGCTTGATCTGGGGAAGGTAATGCCATGAGGATATCACAAGTCACTCCACTGGGAGTCCAGTAACTATGGAAGCTTCGAAGGTTTGGTTTGGAGAAGCAGAAATTATTATTAGTAATGAATTACCCTCTGTCAGTAAGAAAAAATACAATTAATTATATACCAATACACTATATATATATAACGCCATCTAGACGCTGAAAGAGGAAGGTGGAAGCAAGTGAATCTAGTGTTTTATTATGAGCTTGGAACCCAACACTTTGAGGAAATTTGCGCACTTGTTTTTCCAAGGGCCAAAGGTCTCCGATTCTATTGGGACAAAGTGGTACTGGTGGGTCCAGCCCTTATACTTGCTGAGCTTGTGTTCTTACTTGAACAGTTACAAAGGCAACTGCTCAAGAAGACATTTCTCTCTCAACTGTTAGTAACACTATCATAAGTAATATACAGTGATGGATCTAAGCAGGAGTCTACTGGCAGTGTTGCAACTGCTCTTGTTGCAGCCTTCCTGGATAATGATACCAACTAACAACATATCTGTTACAAGGAACAGACTTTACTCGAATTACACTCAACAGAAAGCGCTAGACACTTATGGGAAGTAATCTAGTTTAATCCAAGGGAAGTTTATCGTTAATTCGCTGGATTAAAAGCTCAATATCAAGTGTTTTCCAGTAAAGACGTTTAGCATTTCATTTATACTGACCAGTTTAGACACACCATCCTGTGTGTATAATACACACACACACACACACACACACACACACTACACACACACACACACACTCACACACACACTCACACACAAAATATATATATATATATATATATATATATATATATATATATATATATATATATATATATATATATAAGCGCAGATGAACAAAGAGGTTTTAGGAAGGGTAGGGGATGTGCAGAGCACGTGTTCACATAGGAACATTTGAGTGAACAATATTTAGACTACGGAAGTTTTCGTTGCCTTTATGAATTAATTAAAGGCACATGATAAGTTGGATAAGGGAGCAATGTGGCAGATGTAAGTGTATGGAATAGGTGGTAAGTTACTTAAACACGTTAAGAGTTTTTTTGAGGATAATGAAGCTCAGGTTAGGGTATGTAGATGAAAGGGAGATTATTTTCCATTAAAACTAAGGGTGATGTCACCATAGTCATTAAACATATTTATACATGGGGTTATAAGAGAAGTGAATTCTGGGGTGTTGGGGAGAGGTGTGGGACTGCAAAATAAAGTACTTAATACAAAGTGGGAGTTGCCACAGTTGCTTTCTGCCGATGGCACGGTGCTTTTGGGAGTTTCTGAAGAGAAACTGCAAAAGTTGGTGGGCGAATTTGGGAAGATATGTAAAAGAAAGATATTAAAAGCGAACATAGGAATGAACAAAGTGATGAGGGTAACAAAAATTTTGGCAATGAAAGATTGGATATCAGACTGGAAGGGAATGTGTTAAGATATTTGGGAGTGAACTTACTGGCAGATGGTCTATGTTGATAATGGTATAAATTATCCACAAGTTGATTAAGACATACAACAGTTGGGTAGCTTTGTTGAAACGTTTCGCCTACACAGTAGACTTCTTCAGTCAAATACAGAGGCAGCAGATGTAGTAGTGAAATAAAGATGATGTAGTCAGTCCATCAACCATGGAAGTATTTGAGGTGGTCAGTCCCTCAGCCTGGAGAAGAGTTCAGCTCCATGATCTGGAACGATATCCTTCCAGACCATGGAGCTGAAGTCTGGAGGGATCTCATTCCAGACCATGGAGCTGAAGTCTGGAGCGATCTCATTCCAGACCATGGAGCTGAAGTCTGGAGCGATCTCATTCCAGACCATGGAGCTGAAGTCTGGAGCGATCTCATTCCAGACCATGGAGCTGAAGTCTGGAGCGATCTCATTCCAGACCATGGAGCTGAAGTCTGGAGCGATCTCATTCCAGACCATAGAGCTGAAGTCTGGAGCTATCTCATTCCAGAAAATGGAGCTGAAGTCTGGAACGATCTCATTCCAGACCATGGAGCTGAAGTCTGGAGCGATCTCATTCCAGACCATAGAGCTGAAGTCTGGAGCTATCTCATTCCAGACCATGGAGCTGAAGTCTGGAGCGATATCATTCCAGACCATGGAGCTGAACTCTGGAGCATTATCATCCCAGACCATGGAGCTGAACTCTGGAGTGATATCATCCCAGACCATGGAGCTGAAGTCTGGAGCGATCTCATCCCAGACCATGGAGCTGAACTCTTCTCCAGGCTGAGGGACTGACCACCTCAAATATTTTTTCTTCCAAGGTTGATGGACTGATTGCATCATCGTAATTTCACTACTACACCCACTGCCTCTGTATTTGACTGAAGAAGCCTACTGTGGAGGCGAAACGTTCAACAATAAAGATACCCAACTGTTGCTGATGCGTCTTAATCATCAGACGGTCTATGGAACACGAGGGGAACCATGGAACTGACCAGAGGAAAAAAGGTGGGCGAGGAGTCTGTGGAGGCAAAGAACTTTATCCATGGAGGCTAAAATAGTAATGAGAGTATAGTGATACCTACACTTTTATGTGGGTGTGAAGCATGGGTTGTGAATGTTGCAGCCAGGAGGTTGGAGGGCAATGTTTGGCGTAAATATTATGAAGAGAATTCGTAGCTTGGAGATTAGGTGCGGGGTTACTAAAAGAATTATCCAGAGGGCTGATGAGGGACTGTTGAGGTGGTTTGGTCATTTACAGAAGAGCAAAATAGGATGACTTGAAAGATGTATAAATATGTAGTGGAAGGAAGTGGAAGGGGGTTGGATCGTCCTAGGAAAGGTTGGAGAGAGGGGAGTGAAGGTGGTTTTGTGTGCGAGGGGTATAGACATCCAACAGGCATGTAAGCGTGTTAGACAGGAGTGGAGGCAAGAGGTTTTTACGACTTTAAGTGCTGTTGGAGTGTGAGCAAGGTAGCATTTATGAAGGGATTCAGAAAAACCGATAAGCCGGACTTGAGTCCTGAGGGTGAGAATTACAGTGCCAGCACTTTGAAGGAGCAGTGGGTTTAAGATGCACTTTGAAGGGTCATCTGAACTGCAGCATAGGTGCGTCTCTGGCAAGACCATGATGGAGTGACGGTTTAAGTGTTTCTTCTTTTTCGAGTCGCCCAGTTTATATATATATATATATATATATATATATATATATATATATATATATATATATATATATATATATATATATATATATATATATATATATATATAATATAATGTGCGTTTCTAGCGTGACTGAGCGTAGTACAAATGCCAAAGGCATTCTCACACCAAGGGTCAAAATATTATGTGCCGTCTTAGAAAAATATTTCTAATAATATTTGTTGAGGAGGGAGAGTGTTTATGATGTAGTGTCTCTGTGGATTAAGAAGTGTGTTAGTGGCTGGACAGATACCTAAAGTCAGTGCCAGATCAGCCGGGCTGTTGTTCGTACGTTGGACTACGTGCAGCCAGCAGTAACAGCCTCATTGATCAGGCCCTGATCCACCGGGAGGCCTGGTCATAGACTGGGCCGCGGGGACGTCGATCCCCGGAATGCTCTCCAGGTAGTTAGGAGTGTGTTAGCTGAGTAAGGAGTGTGTTAGCTGAGTAAGGAGTGTGTTAGTGGAGTAAGGAGTGTGTTAGTGGAGTAAGGAGTGTGTTAGTGGAGTAAGGAGTGTGTTAGTGGAGTAAGTAGTGTGTTAGTGGAGTAAGGAGTGTGTTAGTGGAGTAAGGAGTGTGTTAGTGGAGTAAGGAGTGTGTTAGTGGAGTAAGGAGTGTGTTAGTGGAGTAAGGAGTGTGTTAGTGGAGTAAGGAGTGTGTTAGTGGAGTAAGGAGTATGTAAGTGGAGTAAGGAGTGTGTTAGTGGAGTAAGGAGTGTGTTAGTGGAGTAAGGAGTGTGTTAGTGGAGTAAGGAGTGTATTAGTGGATTAAGGAGTGTGTTAGTGGAGTAAGGAGTGTGTTAGTGGATTAAGGAGTGTGTTAGTGGAGTAAGGAGTGTGTTAGTGGAGTAAGGAGTGTGTTAGTGGAGTAAGGAGTGTGTTAGTAGAGTAAGGAGTGTGTTAGTGGAGTAAGGAGTGTGTAAGTGGAGTAAGGAGTGTGTTAGTGGAGTAAGGAGTGTGTTAGTGGAGTAAGGAGTGTGTTAGTGGAGTAAGGAGTGTGTTAGTGGATTAAGGAGTGTGTTAGTGGAGTAAGGAGTGTGTTAGTGGAGTAAGGAGTGTGTTAATGGAGTAAGGAGTGTGTTAGAGTAAGGAGTGTGTTAGTGGAGTAAGGAGTGTGTTAGTGGAGTAAGAAGTGTGTTAGTGGAGTAAGGAGTGTGTTAGTGGAGTAAGGAGTGTGTTAGTAGAGTAAGGAGTGTGTTAGTGGAGTAAGGAGTGTGTTAGTGGATTAAGGAGTGTGTTAGTGGAGTAAGGAGTGTGTTAGTGGAGTAAGGAGTGTGTTAGTGGAGTAAGGAGTGTGTTAGTAGAGTAAGGAGTGTGTTAGTGGAGTAAGGAGTGTGTTAATGGAGTAAGGAGTGTGTTAGAGTAAGGAGTGTGTTAGCGGAATAAGGAGTGTGTTAGTGGAGTAAGGAGTGTGTTAGTGGAGTAAGGAGTGTGTTAGCGGAGTAAGGAGTGTGTTAGTGGAGTAAGGAGTGTGTTAGTGGAGTAAGGAGTGTGTTAGTGGAGTAAGGAGTGTGTTAGTGGAGTAAGGAGTGTGTTAGTGGAGTAAGGAGTGTGTTAGGGGATTAAGGAGTGTGTTAGGGGAGTAAGGAGTGTGTTAGTGGAGTAAGGAGTGTGTTAGTGGAGTAAGGAGTGTGTTAGTGGAGTAAGGAGTGTGTTAGAGTAAGGAGTGTGTTAGTGGAGTAAGGAGTGTGTTAGTGGAGTAAGAAGTGTGTTAGTGGAGTAAGGAGTGTGTTAGTGGAGTAAAGAGTGTGTTAGCGGAGTAAGGAGTGTGTTAGTGGAGTAAGGAGTGTGTTAGTGGAGTAAGGAGTGTGTTAGTGGAGTAAGGAGTGTGTTAGTGGAGTAAGGAGTGTGTTAGTGGAGTAAGGAGTGTGTTAGTGGAGTAAGGAGTGTGTTAGTGGAGTAAGGAGTGTGTTAGTGGAGTAAGGAGTGATGATAGGTGTCACCAGACAACGCCTCCTCCTAAGGTTACCACACTCAGCCACAACATTCCCTCACCTCATAAGGCAACTCTCCCATACTACACACTCGGCAACCCTGGGTTCATTTATCCTCAGAACCCACAACTACACCTGCTGATCCACTACACCTGCTGACCCACAACTACACCTGCTGACCCACAACTTCACCTGCTGATCCACAACTACCCCTGCTGACACACAACTACACCTGCTGATCCACAACTACATCTGCTGACCCACAACTACACCTGCTGATCCACAACTACCCCTGCTGACACACAACTACACCTGCTGACCCACAACTACACCTGCTGACCCACAACTTCACCTGCTGATCCACAACTACCCCTGCTGACACACAACTACACCTGCTGATCCACAACTACACCTGCTGACCCACAACTTCACCTGCTGATCCACAACTACCCCTGCTGACACACAACTACACCTGCTGACCCACAACTTCACCTGCTGATCCACAACTACCCCTGCTGACACACAACTACACCTGCTGATCCACAACTACATCTGCTGACCCACAACTACACCTGCTATCCTACAACTACACCTACCCTACAACTACACCTGCTAACCCACAACTAAACCTGCTATCCCACAACTACACCTGCTATCCCACAACTACACCTGCTATCCCACAACTACACCTGCTATCCCACAACTACACCTGCTATCCCACAACTACACCTGCTATCCCACAACTACACCTGCTATCCCACAACTACACCTGCTATCCCACAACTACACCTGCTATCCCACAACTACACCTGCTATCCCACAACTACACCTGCAATCCCACAACTACACCTGCTAACCCACAATTACACTTGCTAACCCACAGCTACACCTGCTAACCCACAACTAAACGTGCTAACCCACAACTACACCTGTTAACCCTCAGCTACACCTGCTAACCCACAACTACACCTCTTAACCCACGACTACACCTGCAAATCATGCTCACCTACTATACCGCTGTAGGTGACATCCAAAAGAGAACCTAAGGACCCATATAGAAGTCAAAGATGTTATTGGGTTCTCCTGGGTTATTAAACCCTTCACGGTTGATCTTTAACCCAGGTTAATCTAGGTTACGCAAGGTTATTTTAGACTAGACTAAGTTATGTTAGGTTATGTTATGTTATGTTAGGTGACTGAAACAATACCCTGGCTGGAACAATACCCTGGCTGGAACAATACCCTGACTAGAACAATACCCTGACTGGAACAATACCCTGGCTGGAACAATACCCTGGCTGGAACAATACCCTGGCTGAAACAATACCCTGACTAGAACAATACCCTGACTGGAACAATACCCTGGCTGGAACAATACCCTGGCTGGAACAATACCCTGACTAGAACAATACCCTGACTGGAACAATACCCTGGCTGGAACAATACCCTGGCTGGAACAATACCCTGACTGGAACAATACCCTGACTGGAACAATACCCTGGCTGGAACAATACCCTGGCTGGAACAATACCCTGGCTGGAACAATACCCTGGCTGTAACAATACCCTGGCTGGAACAATACCCTGGCTGGAACAATACCCTGGCTGGAACAATACCCTGGCTGGAACAATACCCTGGCTGGAACAATACCCTGACTAGAACAATACCCTGACTTGAACAATACCCTGGCTGGAACAATACCCTGGCTGGAACAATACCCTGACTGGAACAATACCCTGACTGGAACAATACCCTGGCTGGAACAATACCCTGGCTGGAACAATACCCTGGCTGGAACAATACCCTGGCTGGAACAATACCCTGGCTGGAACAATACCCTGGCTGGAACAATACCCTGGCTGGAACAATACACTGGCTGGAACAATACCCTGGCTGGAACAATACACAAATAACCCGCACATAGAGACAAGCTTATGAAGACGTTTCGGTCCGTCTTGGACCATTCACAGTGGTGCGAGACGGACCGAAACGTCTTATACAAGGTCATCTCACTCCCATGTGAGGTTATTTGTGCATTACAAAGTTTAGTGCGAATTATTTAAATCTACCAGAAATAAACCTATAAACAATTCTGTACAAGTGTTCACATATACAGTGTACACCACCAGAGTGTACATTCTAAATCTAAATATACTGTGATATACAAGGCGTGGGTGTTGATACACTGCTGCTGCTCTCAGTGTATATACCACACCAGGGATACACCCATTATACATACCACACCAGGGATACACCACACCAGGAATGCACCCATCATTGTATACACCACACCAGGGATATACCCATCATTATACATACAACACCAGGGATACACCCATCATTATACATACCACACCAGGGATACACCCATCATTGTATACACCACACCAGGGATATACCCATCATTATACATACAACACCAGGGATACACCCATCATTATACATACCACACCAGGGATACACCCATCATTATACATACAACACCAGGGATACACCCATCATTATACATACCACACCAGGGATACACCCATCATTGTATACACCACACCAGGGATACACCCATCATTATACATACAACACCAGGGATACACCCATCATTATACATACCACACCAGGGATACACCCATCATTATACATACTACACAAGGGATACACCACACCAGGGATACACCCATCATTGTATACACCACACCAGGGATACACCCATCATTATACATACCACACCAGGGATACACCCATCATTATACATACAACACCAGGGATACACCCATCATTATACATACCACACCAGGGATACACCCATCATTATACATACTACACAAGGGATACACCACACCAGGGATACACCCATCATTGTATACACCACACCAGGGATATACCCATCATTATACATACAACACCAGGGATACACCCATCATTATACATACCACACCAGGGATACACCCATCATTATACATACTACACAAGTGATACACCACACCAGGGATACACCCATCATTGTATACACCACACCAGGGATACACCCATCATTATACATACTACACCAGGGATATACCCATCATTATACATACCACACCAGGGATACACCCATCATTATACATACTACACCAGGGATACACCACACCAGGGATACACCACACCAGGGATACACCACACCAGGGATACACCAATCATTGTATACACCACACCAGGGATACACCCATCATTATATACACCACACCAGGGACACACCCATCATTATACATACCACACAAGGGATACACCCATCATTATACATAAAACACCAGGGAAACACCACACCAGGAATACACCCATCATTGTATACACCACACCAGGAATACACCCATCATTGTATACACCACACCAGGGATATACCCATCATTATACATACCACACCAGGGATACACCCATCCTTGTATACACCACACCAGGGATACACCCATCATTGTATACACCACACCAGGGATACACCCATCATTGTATACACAACACCAGGGACACACCCATCATTATACATACCACACCAGGGATACACACATTATACATACCACACCAGGGATACACCACACCAGGAATACACCCATCATTGTATACACCACACCAGGGATACACCCATCATTGTATACACAACACCAGGGACACACCCATCATTATACATACTACACCAGGGATACACCACACCAGGAATACACCCATCATTGTATACACCACACCAGGAATACACCCATCATTGTATATACCACACCAGGGATACACCCATCATTGTATATACCACACCAGGGATACACCCATCATTATATATACCAGGTGAATCATGACAAGATAGGCGAGTACCTTTTGTATATCAACACCCGTGACTCACCTAGGTGACAGGTGAGCACCAAGTGTATCAACACCCTTGACTCACCTAGGTGACAGGTGAGCAGCAAGTGTATCAACACCTGTGACTCACCTAGGTGACAGGTGAGCAGCAAGTGTATCAACACCTGTGACTCACCTAGGTGACAGGTGAGCACCTAGGTGAAGTGAGGAAGCTAACAATATCTTACATCAACAACAATGGCAAAGTCTTCCATAAATTTATTCTAATTCTGTCATATACAGAAAAGCTTCGAATATAATTATATATTGGAGTCTAGTAGCCACTTACCAAATTATAAATATAAATAATAAATTATATATATATATATATATATATATATATATATATATATATATATATATATATATATATATATATATATATATATATATATATGTATGATATACAGTATGCAGGTTCGAATCCTGCTGTGGATTTTTTTTTTTTTTTCAACAAGTCGGCCGTCTCCCACCGAGGCAGGGTGACCCAAAAAGAAAGAAAATCCCCAAAAGAAAATACTTTCATCATCATTCAACACTTTCACCACACTCATACATAATCACTGTCTTTGCAGAGGAGCTCAGATACGACAGCTGAGAAAAGTCCCTCCCAGCTGTCACTATCTCAGACCCCTCCTTTAAAGTGCAGGCATTGTACTTCCCATTTCCAGGACTCAAGTCCAACTAAATCAATTAACTGGTTTCCCTGAATCCCTTCACAAAATGTTACCCTGCTCACACTCCAACAGATCGTCATGTCCCAAAAACCATTCGTCTCCATTCACTCCTATCTAACACGCTCACACATGCTTGCTGGAAGTCCAAGCCCCTCGCCCACAAAACCTCCTTTACCCCTTCCCTCCAACCTTTTCTAGGACGACCCCTACCCCGCCTTCCTTCCCTACAGATTTATACGCTCTCCAAGTCATTCTACTTTGATCCATTCTCTCTAAATGACCAAACCACCTCAACAAACACTCTTCAGCCCTCTGACAAATACTTTTAGTAACTCCACACCTTCTCCTAATTTCCACATTCCGAATTTTCTGCATAATATTTACACCACACATTGCCCTTAGACAGGACATCTCCACTGCCTCCAGCCTCCTCCTCGCTGCAGCATTTGCAACCCATGCTTCACACCCATATAAGAGTGTTGGTACCACTATACTTTCGTACATTCCCTTCTTTGCCTCCATGGATAACGTTTTTGTCTCCACAGATACCTCAATGCACCACTCACCTTTTTCCTTCATCAATTCTATGGTTAACCTCATCCTTCATAAACCCATCCGCTGACACATCAACTCCCAAATATCTGAAAACATTTACTTCTTCCATAATCCCTCTCTCCAATGTGATATCCAATTTTTCTTTATTTAAATTGTTTGATACCCTCATCACCTTACTCTTATCTATGTTCACTTTTAACTTTCTACCTTTACACACTCTCCCAAACTCGTCCACCAACCTTTGCAACTTTTCTTTAGAATCTCCCATAAGCACAGTATCATCAGCAAAAGTAACTGTGTCAACTCCCATTTTGCATTTAATTCTCCATAATTTAATCCCACCCCTCCCCAACACCCTAGCATTTACTTCTTTTACAACCCCATCTATAAATATATTAAACAACCATGGTGACATTACACATCTCTGTCTAAGACCTACTCTTACCGGGAAGTAATCTCCCTCTCTCCTACACACCCTAACCTGAGCCTCACTATCCTCATAAAAACTCTTTACAGCCTTCAGTAACTTATTACCTATTCCATACACTTGCAACATTTGCCACATTGCTCCCCTATCCACTCTATCATATGCCTTTTCTAAATCCATAAATGCAATAAAAACTTCTCTACCTTTATCTAAATACTGTTCACATATATGCTTCACTGTAAACACTTGATCTACACATCCCCTACCCACTCTAAAGCCTCCTTGCTCATCTGCAATCCTACTCTCTGTCTTACCTCTAATTCTTTCAATAATAACCCTGCCATACACTTTACCTGGTATACTCAGTAAACTTATTCCCCTATAATTTTTACACTCTCTTTTATCCCCCTTCCCTTTATATAAAGGAACTATACATGCTCTCTGCCAATCCCTAGGTACCTTCCCTCTTTCATACATTTATTAAACAAAAATTCCAACCACTCCAGCACTATATCCCCCTGCTTTTAACATTTCTGTCATGATTCCGTCAATTCCAGCTGCTTTACCCCCTTTCATTCTACGTAATGCCTCACGCACCTCCCCCACACTCACATCCTGCTCTTCTTCACTCCTAAACGATGTTGTACCTCCCTGGCCAGTACATGAAATTACCGCCTCCCTTTTTTCATCGACATTTAAAAGTTCCTCAAAATATTCCGCCATCTACCCAATACCTCCAGCTCCCCATCTACTAACTCCCTACTCTGTTTTTAACTGACAAATCCATTCGTTCCCTAGGCTTTCTTACCTTGTTTATCTCACTCCAAAAATTTTTCTTGTTTTCAGCAAAATTTCTTGACAGAGCCTCTCCCATTCTTTCATCCGCTCTTCTTTTGCACTCTCTCACCACTCTCTTCACCTTTCTTTTACTCTCCATATACTCTGCTCTTCTATTAACACTTCTGTTTTGTAAAAACCTCTCATAAGCTACCTTTTTTCTTTTATCACACCCTTTACTTCTTCATTCCACCACTCACTCCTCTTTCCTCCTGCACCCACCCTCCTATAGCCACAAACTTCTGCCCCACATTCTAATACTGCATTTTTAAAACTATTCCAACTCTCTTCAACCCCCCCACTACTCCTACTTGCACTAGCCCACCTTTCTGCCAATAGTTGCTTATATCTCACTCTAACTTCCTCCTCCCTTAGTTTATACACTTTTACCTCTCTCTTACTTGCTGTTGCCATTTTCTTTTTGTCCCATCTACCTTTTACTCTAACTGTAGCTACAACCAAATAATGATCTGATATATCCGTTGCCCCTCTATAAACATGTACATCCTGAAGCCTACTCATCAACCTTTTATCCACCAATACATAATCCAACAAACTACTTTCCTTACGTGCTATATCATACCTTGTATATTTATTTATCCTCTTTTTCATAAAATATGTATTACTTATTACCAAACCTCTTTCTACACATAGCTCAATCAATGGTTCCCCATTTACATTTACCCCTGGCACCCCAAATTTACCTACTACTCCATCCACAACATTTTTACCCACTTTAGCATTAAGATCCTCAACCACAATTACTCTCTCACTTGGTTCAAAACTCCCCACACACTCACTCAACATTTCCCAAAATCTCTCTCTCTCCTCTACACCTCTTTCTTCTCCAGGTGCATAAACACTTACTATAACCCACTTTTCACATCCAACCTTTATTTTACTCCACATAATCCTTGAATTTATACATTTATATTCCTTCTTTACCTGCCATAACTGATTATTCAACATTATTGCCACTCCTTCTTTAGCTCTAACTCTATTTGAAACCCCTGATCCTGCATATCATACACACATATATATATATATATATATATATATATATATATATATATATATATATATATATATATATATATATATATATATATATATATATATATATATATATATATATATATATATGCGGTTTAAAATTCGCCACCGGGCGAAATTTTAACAAATATTATCTCTCAGTCCACAGCAGGATTCGAACCTGCATACTGTATATCATACATATCTGCATACGATTATTGCATAACACACACACACACACACACACACACACACACACAGGGCAATTGCAAAAAAAAGTTATGCCTCGTTCAACAAGTGTTTTGTGCGAAGTGTGTTGATGTCACTTCAAATGACCATCCAGACTACACCATCGTCACCCCTCCTTCAGAGTGCAGGCACTCTACTTCCCACCTCCAGGACTCAAGTCCGGCTAACCAGTTTTCCTGAATACCTTCCTAAACGTCACTTTGGTGACGCTTCAACGGTGCGTCACACTATGATAACCACACTACGACAAGTACTAATATCTCAGCTGGCTGGAGTGACCACCTCTGGTCCCCTAAACCTTCACACTGTGAAGGTTTAGGAGACAATTTTGACCATTCAAAGAAGCAACAGACTTGATACTCCGTCTTCATGAAGATTAAAGGTAAAACCAGAATTAGTGTGACCGTTTACACAATACGTTCAAGAAATCACAGATTATAATACTCACTCGCTCGCTCGCGGGAGCGCGTGCGTGCTGCGTGCGTGTGTGTGTGTACTCATCTAGTTGTAGTTGCAGAAGTCAAGTCACAGCTCCTGGCCCCGCCTCTTCACTGGTCGCTACTAGGTCACTCTTCTCGCTCCATGAGCTTTATCATTCCTCTTCTTAAAGCTATGTATGGATCCTGCCTCCACTACATCACTTGCCAGACTATTCCACTTCCTGACAACTCTGTGACTGAAGAAATACTTCTTTGTGTGTGTGTACTCACCTATTTGTGGTAGCAGGGGTCGAGACTCAGCTCCTGGCCCCGTTGATATGTGTGTGTGTGTGTGTGTATGTGTACTCACCTAATTGTGGTTGCAGGGGTCGAGACTCAGCTCCTGGCCCCATGTGTGTGTGTGTGTGTGTGTGTGTGTGTGTGTGTGTGTGTGTGTGTGTGTGTGTGTGTGTGTGTGTGTGTGTGTGTGTGTGTCACGGTAGCTGGCAGGAAGCCCGGCTAGCTCAGTCGGTAGAGCACGAGACTCTTAATCTCGGGGTCGTGGGTTCGAGCCCCACGTTGGGCGATGTTGTTTTTCTTAGACTGGTCATTGACGAGTGCGTTGATGATGACACCACACCTGTAGTAGTGATGCAGCACCTGTGTGATGAAGCGCCTTTGTGTTGATGCAGCACCTGTGTGTTTTGATGATACAGGTGCGTATGTGGATGCAGCACCTGTGTGTTGATAGTCAGCAAACGCGAGAACACATACTTTGTTTAGCTTGATGATCCCCTCATTAATCGTCTCGTTGATGACGCTCCAAACACCACTGTAATCAGCACCTACTCAGTGTCAACAACACACTATCAAAAATCTTAGTCATGTGAAGAATTGAGAGATGCGTCACACTCACCAGTCCACGGGGGTTCACCCAGTGGGTCATCCAGCGCCGGCAGGTTTGTTGCTCACCAGTTCACGGGCTTCACCCAGTGGGTCATCCAGCCCCGGCAGGTTTGTTGCTCACCAGTCCACGGGCTTCACCCAGTGGGTCATCCAGCGCCGGCAGGTTTGTTGCTCACCAGTCCACGGGCTTCACCCAGTGGGTCATCCAGCCCCGGCAGGTTTGTTGCTCACCAGTCCACGCGGATGAATTCCTTCTGTCACTTGCCTATGTTGCAGGGCTCTGGAGATTCTGGCTGATGGGATTTTGTAAAACAGTCTGGCAACAACGGTGGCCATTGTTATTTGCTTGTTGTCCTGTGGTTCCTATAGGTTGGGTAGTTTAGGTATGAGGAAGTAACAGTGACTTGGTACTATGTCACAGGTTCAACGTCTTGCACAGCACCTGCACACACTTTCTGTAGGTGATGCCGTGTACACCAGAAGCAAAGGATTTCGTTCACTTGAGTGCATTAAAAAACTCAATGGTCAAAGGCTTCCATGTTTCAGACTTTAGTGACTCTTGGGAGAGTCCGCCGCTCCTCAAGACAAGAAAAATCATATTCTTATGAATATGACAAGAAACGGGAAAGGATGGAAGGGAAGATGGGAGGGGAGGGAAGAGAAGTTGAGAGGGTAATGGGTCAGGGTGAAATAGTGACAATATGGTATGGATAACTAGTAAAAAGGGAAGTGAAGTATATTTATTTAATCATCAATTTTGAAATCATGTCCGGGGGTGAGTAGGTGAGTCTCGCTACTCACACTCAGAGACAAACTATGACGGGTCCATCCGCAGCTTCTGGAAGTCTTAGGATTTTCTATACGTAGATAGAAAGCATTTCCCTTCCAAGTTTGAGTATATATATTTGATCCTCCCATTGAGGAGGCATTTGTGGATGGTGAGTAGATGGTAGTTTTAGGTCATTTTGACGCTATGGTGGAAAACTATGATATTGTTATTGAGGACGTAGCTTGACAGATGTTGCTTATTGAAGTTGTCTGAGTCATTAGCATTGGCTGCTGCTTGGAAGGATGTGTTGCCTTTTCCTTGCTGAGTAAGGATGACAGGTGGTTCTTCTGAGGGCAGTGAAGGAGGTCTGAGGTACCGAGGTCAAAGTTATTCTTCAGTTACCAGAAAGCATAGAGGTGCTGACAGAGCTTTTACTGTTTCCTTCGTATCCTCTGGTTGCTTTCAGGGTAAGAGGTATGTCCGTAGCACTCCTGCGTTGCCTAAGTGAGGTGTCACGCATGTATCGTTACGGACACCGGATCATCTGGTTGAGGTAAACGTCGCCGCATGATCGGGAGTCCGCTTCACATTATGGTCATTGCCTGAAATATGTCCGCGATTGCTAGAAACACTTCACCAACGCCTCACCAGCCCGTAAATCGATTGATTGTAGGTACACCACTCTGGAGACCTTCCACTCAGTCCCTGGGTCGGTCTGTAATGGGAGATATGACATCCACCTAGTTGCCAGTTCCATTGGAACCCATCAATCCGTCACCGGCTGCTTAGCTCTGCAATCTGGACCTGCTGGGCAGCGAGGGCCTCTCCTCACTCTCGTGTTGGAACCTATTAAGGATGTCTCTGTACCCAGGCTACTTCCTACGCTCCCTAATGGCATAAATAGATGACTCCAGGAACATTTGGTGCAGCCACCCACTGGTTTATGCCTCTGGTTTCTAGATACCGGCGTTAGCAAGACTCAGCTCTGCCCTCGTCATGAGGCACCTTATATGAGCACCTGGACCTAGTACCAACAGTGAACATCCCTCCTCTCCATGGCTAGACACGGCGTCCGCCTTTTGTATATATCACATGCTATTTTAGATTGATAACGTGCGTCCACACTGTCACTTGGGGTTGACCTTGTGACAGCCACACGGTCACTTGGTTGACCTTCTCTCACTTGTACAGATGTTCCATAGGTGACAGCTGCACGGAACCTGGGGTTAAGATTGCTCCAAGAACAGTCTAAAAGTGCGGGACTCTAGCCTGTTTAAGAGTGTCATAATTTTAAGGGCCTCCGGGTTGCTAGCTGCAACAGCCTGCTAGAACAATTTCTCAAGAAGCCTGGCATCACTCCGTGTAGTAAGGGAAGAACCTTCGACAATGGTACCATGACCATAACTGTTTTTTATAAGAGCTAATAATTTACTTAAATTGCCAGTAAACACATTAATGTAACAGACTGCAGGAACACCAGGACAGGAACAGCAGGAACACCAGGACAGGAACAGACTGCAGGAACAGCAGGAGAGGAACAGACTGCAGGAACACCAGGACAGGAACAGACTGCAGGAACACCAGGACAGGAACAGACTGCAGGAACAGCAGGACAGGAACAGACTGCAGGAACAGCAGGACAGGAACAGGACAGGAACAGACTGCAGGAACAGCAGGACAGGAACAGACTGCAGGAACAGCAGGACAGGAACAGACTGCAGGAACAGCAGGACAGGAACAGACTGCAGGAACAGCAGGACAGGAACAGACTGCAGGAACAGCAGGACAGGAACAGACTGCAGGAACAGACTGCAGGAACACCAGGACAGGAACAGACTGCAGGAACACCAGGACAGGAACAGACTGCAGGAACACCAGGACAGGAACAGACTGCAGGAACAGCAGGACAGGAACAGACTGCAGGAACAGCAGGACAGGAACAGACTGCAGGAACAGCAGGAGAGGAACAGACTGCAGGAACACAGGACAGGAACAGACTGCAGGACAGGACAGACAGACTGCAGGAACAGCAGGAAGGAACAGACTGCAGGAACACCAGGACAGGAACAGACTGCAGGAACAGCAGGACAGGAACAGCAGGACAGGAACAGACTGCAGGAACAGCAGGACAGGAACAGACTGCAGGAACAGCAGGACAGGAACAGACTGCAGGAACAGCAGGACAGGAACAGACTGCAGGAAAAACTCGGGAAACAGGGAAACAGACTGCAGGAACACCAGGACAGGAACAGACTGCAGGAACACCAGGACAGGAACAGACTGCAGGAACACCAGGACAGGAACAGCAGGACAGGAACACCAGGACAGGCTGCAAGGCATGCACTGGTGGAAAGCTGTATATATATATATATATATATATATATATATATATATATATATATATATATATATATATATATATATATATATATATATATATATATATATATATATTCACATAGTACTATGTATTCCAATTTTCATACAGGAAAATAATGTATAAACTAAACTTTATGATATTACATTTATACATACCAGGAACTATACGAAAGTTTGTCCCTCCAGAACCATGACTGCTGCTGCCTGATATATTCTTCAGTAATGTCTGTCCTGTGAGGAATTTCTCTTCCACTAATGTACGGATCAGTTTCTAGTATACTGCGCTGTTTAATGTCTTCTTTTAGTCTCTGAAGGTGCTTCACTCACCTCGTTATTACTTTCTCCATCAACAACACACAGGTGCAGCATCAACACACAGGTGCAGCATCAACACACAGGTGCAGCATCAACACACAGGTGCAGCATCAACACACAGGTGCAGCATCAACACACAGGTGCAGCATCAACACACAGGTGCAGCATCAACACACAGGTGATCAACACACAGGTGCAGCATCAACACAGTGCAGCATCAACACACAGGCGCAGCATCAACACACAGGAGCAGCATCAACACACAGGTGCGGCATCAACACACAGGTGCAGCATCAACACACAGGTGAAGCATCAACACACAGGTGCAGCATCAACACACAGGTGCAGCATCAACACACAGGAGCAGCATAACACAGAGCAGCATCAACACACAGGAGCAGCATCAACACAGGTGCAGCATCAACACACAGGTGCAGCATCAACACACAGGTGCAGCATCAACACACAGGAGCAGCATCAACACAGGTGCAGCATCAACACACAGGAGCAGCATCAACACACAGGTGCAGCATCAACACACAGGAGCAGCATCAACACACAGGTGCAACATCAACACACAGGAGCAGCATCACACACAGGGGCAGCATCAACACACAGGGCAGCATCAACACAGTGCAGCATCAACACACAGGAGCAGCATCAACACACAGGTGGAGCATCAACACACAGGTGCAGCATCAACACAGTGCAGCATCAACACACAGGTGCAGCATCAACACACAGGAGCAGCATCAACACACAGGTGCGGCATCAACACACAGGTGCAGCATCAACACACAGGAGCAGCATCAACACACAGGTGTAGCATCAACACACAGGTGCAGCATCAACACACAGGTGCAGCATCAACACACAGGTGCAGCATCAACACAGGTGCAGCATCAACACACAGGTGCGCATCAACACACAGGTGCAGCATCAACACAAGGTGCAGCATCAACACAAGACTATAACACACAGGGCGCATCAACACACAGTGCAGCATCAACACACAGGTGCAGCATCAACACACAGGTGCATCAACCACAGGTGCAGCATAACACAGGTGGCATCAACACACAGGTGCGACACAACCCCAGGTGCATCACACACAGGTGCACATCAACACACAGGGCAGTACACACATCGATCACACAGGTCACACACACACAGACAACATCAAAACACAGTCACACAACACACACACACAACACACATGCAGCATCACACACACACACACAACAAAAGATGCTTAGTAAGAGCTGGTAACGTTGATGTTATTGTAGAGGAGTGTTAGACAAAAGTTTAGGTTGCAACATGGTGGGTCCAGTGGACCCATCTCACTCGTCACGATGGTGCGGGCTTCCTGCACGCTGGTGCCGACCCATCTCACTCTCACGGTGCTGGGACCCATCTCACCGTCACGTGGGACCCATCTCACTCGCACGTGGTGGGACACCATCACACTCGACGGTGTGGGGGCATTCTGGTTTAGGTGGTGGGGGATCATCTCACTCGTCACGGTGTGGGACCCATCTCACTCGTCACGGGTGGGGACCCATCTCACTCGTCACGGTGCTGGGGGACCCATCTCACTCGTCACGGTGTGGGGGACCCATCTCACTCGTCACGGTGGTGGGGGACCCATCTCACTCGTCACGGTGGTGGGGGACCCATCTCACTCGTCACGGTGCTGGGGGACCCATCTCACTCGTCACGGTGGTGGGGGACCCATCTCACTCGTCACGGTGGTGGGGGACCCATCTCACTCGTCACGGTGGTGGGGGACCCATCTCACTCGTCACGGTGGTGGGGGACCCATCTCACTCGTCACGGTGGTGGGGGGCCCCTCACTCGTCACGGTGGTGGGGGACCCATCTCACTCGTCACGGTGGTGGGGGACCCATCTCACTCGTCACGGTAGTGGGGGACCCATCTCACTCGTCACGGTGGTGGGGACCCATCCACTCGTCACGGTGGTGGGGACCCATCTCACTCGTCACGGTGGTGGGGACCCATCTCACTCGTCACGGTGGTGGGGGACCCATCTCACCGTCGGTGGTGGGCCATCCGTCACGGGTGGTGTGGGGACCCATCTCACTCGTCACGGTGGTGGGGGACCCATCTCACTCGTCACGGTGGAGGGGGACCCATCTCACCCGTCATTTTGGTGCGCTGGACAATGGTGTGTATTCACCTAACTGTTCTTGCAGGGGTCGATTCACAGCTCCTGGCCCTGCCTCTTCACTGACCGCTACTAGGTCCTCTCCCTGCGCGCGCGAGTGCGTGTACTCACCTAATTGTGGTTGCAGGGATCGAGACTTACCTCCTGGCCCCGCCTCTTCACTGTGTATGTGTGTGTGTGTGTGTGTGTGTGTGTGTGTGTGTGTGTGTGTGTGTGTGTGTGTGTGTGTGTGTGTGTGTGTGTGTGTGTGTGTGTGTGTGTGTGTCAGCAGCAGGCAGTAAGCCCGGCTAGCTCAGTCGGTAGAGCACGAGACTCTTAATCTCGGGGTCGTGGGTTCGAGCCCCACGTTGGGCGATGTTCTTTTTTATAAGTTTCGTCATTGATGCCACTCCTCTGACTTGTTGAAGCATCAACTGTTTTTGACGCAGCTCGTGTAAGTGTTGATGCCTCACCTGTGTGTTTGTGGAGAAAGTAATAATGAGAGATGCAGCACCTGTTTGTTGATGCAACACCTGTGTGTTGATGCAGCACCTGTGTGTTGATGCAACACCTGTGTGTTAATGTAGCATCTGTTACACCCTGATGCAGCTCCTGCGTGTTGACGTAGCACCTGTGTTCATATATCTCCAGTGTGTTGACGCAGCACCTGTGTGTTGGTGATGGAGAAAGTAATAATGAGGTGAGTGATAAACAAGGTCAGCAGCAGGTGACAGTGTGTCTGACACAAGGTCAGCAGCAGGTGACAGTGTGTCTGACACAAGGTCAGCAGCAGGTGACAGTGTGTCTGACACAAGGTCAGCAGCAGGTGCCTGTGTCTGACACAAGGTCAGCAGTAGGTGACAGTGTGTCTTACACAAGGTCAGCAGCAGGTGACAGTGTGTCTGACACAAGGTCAGCAGCAGGTGGCAGTGTGGCTGACACAAGGTCAGCAGCAGGTGACTGTGTCTGACACAAGGTCAAGAAGTCGCCGTGTGGCTGCTAATAGTGACCGAGACTCCACCAACCTTTGCTTGAGGGAACCTCCGCAACACCCAGGGTGGTGTTTCTAGCATTCGAGTGAACCTTGTGTGTTGTTTACCCCTTTCACGGGTATTCGGCCCTTGGTGACGGCTAATAGTAGTCAAACCCGCTATGGAAGACATATCGGGTGTCCCTTTCCGCGGGGATGTGGCCGGTGATCGATCCCCGGAGTGTGGACGGACTTTCTCGGTCTAAAATAGCTTGCGATTTTAGACCGTCTCATGTCATAGAGAGGCTGGTAAGATAAGATAAAATTATGTTCGGAGTTTTAACCCCGGATGGTTAGCCACCCAGTATAACCCAAGAAAGCCAGTGCAACATCGAGGGACTGTGATGAAACCCACAACAGTCCACTAACACCCAGGTACTACTTGTTTGCTAGGTGAACGGGGACAACAGGTGTAAATAAACACGCTCAATGTTTCCACACTTGCCATAAATCGAACCACGGATATTATGTGAAGCTAGAGAGTTGCCTACGAGGCCACGGTGGTCCAGATGGTGAGATGAGGTACCTCATGACGAGGGCGGAGTTGAATCTTGCTAATGCCGGTCCCTGGGGACCAGAGAAGCATTAACCAATGGGTGGCTGCACCAGATGATCCCGGAGCCACCTCTTTATGCCATTAGGGAGCGTAGAAAGTCGCCTGATCCAGGGACATCATTAATTAATAGGCTCCAACACGAGAGTGAGTAGAGGCCGGCGCTGACCAGCAGATCCAGGACATTGGAGCACTAAGCAGCCACTGATGGATTGATGGGTTCCAATGGAACTGGCAACTAGGTGGATGCCATACCTCCCATTACAGACCGACCCAGGGGCTGAGTGGAAGGTCTCCAGAGTGGTGTACCTACAATCTCTCGATTTACGGGCCGGTGAGGAGTTGGTGAAGCGTTTCTAGCAATAGCGGACATATTTCATGGCAATGGCCATAATGCGGAACGGACTCCCGATCATGCGGGGACGTTTACCTCAACCAGATGATCCGGTGTCCGTAACGATACATGCGTGACACCTCGCTTAGGCAACGCAGGAGTGCTACGGACATACCTCTTACCCCTGAAAGCAACCAGAGGATACGAAGGAAGCAGTAAAAGCTCTGTCAGCACCTCTATGCTACCAGTCGGTAGACAGGTGTGGGATATGTGCTTTCTGGTAACTGAAGAATAACTTTGACCTCGGTACCTGAGACCTCCTTCACTGCCCTCAGAAGAACCACCTGTCATCCTTACTCAGCAAGTAAAAGGCAACACATCCTTCCAGAAGTTGCGGATGGACCCTCATAGTTTGTCTCTGAGTTCAAATCAAATTTATTTATTTCTCTGTAAATTAAATGTCTGTTTACATATTAAGGACTATAATTACAAAGATGGGTAGATGCCTAGCATGCCTGGGCATGCTAGACGTTTCGCAGACTACTAGGTTTAATCATATTACAAATTACATATGAATATAAATTTCAAATGATTAAAGAGATTTACAATAGTGAGGTAGTTTATTAGTGATTAATAGTGAGAGTAGCCAGACTCACCTACTCACCCTGACATGAATTCAAATTGATGATTAAATATACCTACCCATACCATACTTCCACTATCTACCCTGACCCATTACCTTCCCAGCCTCTCTTCCTTCCCTCCCGTCATATTCTCATGATAACGTAAATAAAAAATACAAGATGGACAGAAGAGGATGTTCCAGAGATGGGACACAACAACAAGGGGTCACAATTTAAAGTTGAAGACTAAGATGAGTCACAGGGATGTTAGGAAGTATTTCTTCAGCCATAGAGTTGTCAGGAAGTGGAATAGTCTGGAAAGTGAGGTAGTCTACCTGGAATCTACCTGGAGAGAAATGCCAGATACCATACATAGCTTTAAGAAGATATATGATAAAGTTCATGGAACAGGGAGAGAGTGGACCTAGTGGTGATCAGTGAAGAGGCGGGTCCAGGAGCTATGAATCGACCCTCACAACCACAATTAAGTGAGTAAAATCAGGTGCGCGCGCGTGCGCGTGTGTGTGTGTGTGTGTGTACTCGCCTAGGTGTTGTGGTTGCAAGGGTCGAGTCACAGCTCCTGGCCCCGCCTCTTCACTGTGTGTGTGTGTGTGTGTGTGTGTGTGTGTGTGTGTGTGTGTGTGTGTGTGTGTGTGTGTGTCACGGTAGCTGGCAGTAAGCCCGGCTAGCTCAGTCGGTAGAGCACGAGACTCTTAATCTCGGGGTCGTGGGTTCGAGCCCCACGTTAGGCGATGTTCTTTTTTTATAAGTTTCGTCATTGATGCCACTCCTCTGACTTGTTGAGGCATCAACTGTGTTTTGACGCAGCTCGTGTGAGTGTTGACGCAGCACCTGTGTGTTGATGCTGCACCTGTGTGTTGATGTCGCACCTGTGTGTTGATGCCGCACCTATGTGTTGATGCCGCACCTGTGTGTTGATGTCGCACCTGTGTGTTGATGCCGCACCTGTGTGTTGATGTCGCACCTGTGTGTTGATGTCGCACCTGTGTGTTGATGCCGCACCTGTGTGTTGATGCCGCACCTGTGTGTTGATGTCGCACCTGTGTGTTGATGGAGAAAGTAATAATGAGAGATGCAGCACCTGTTTGTTGATGCATCTTCACTGGCCGCTACTCGGTCACTCTACCCGCTTCATGAGCTTTATCATACCTCTCCTTAAAGCTATGTATGGATCCTGCCACCACTACATCACTTCAAAGACAATTCCACTTCCTCTGTGTGTGTGTGTGTGTGTGTGTGTGTGTGTGTGTGTGTGTCACAGTAGCTGGCAGGAAGCCCGGCTAGCTCAGTCGGTAGAGCACGAGACTCTTAATCTCGGGGTCGTGTGTGTGTGTGTGTGTGTTAGTTACCATTTGTCCAAGGCACATGTCGGTTAGACACTAGGCCTGTTGTATATGTGTGTGTGTGTATGCGTGTATGCTATGTGTGTGTGTGTGTGTGTGTGTGTGTGTGTGTGTGTGTGTGTGTGTGTGAGGCAGGGGGATGTGTGTATGTGTGTACTCACCTAATACTCACCTAATTGTGGTTGCAGGGGTCGAGACTCAGCTCCTGGCCCCGCCTCTTCGCTGTCCACTACTGTCCGCATCTGTACTCACCTAATTGTGGTTGCAGGGGTCGAGACTCAGCTCCTGTGTGTGTGTGTGTGTGTGTAGTTAGTTACTATTTTGTCCTAGGTGTGTGTGTGTGTGTGTGTGTGTGTGTGTGTGTGTGTGTGTGTGTGTGTGTGTGTGTGTGTGTGTGTGTGTGTGTGTGTGTGTGTGTGTGTGTCAGCAGCTGGCAGTAAGCCCGGCTAGCTCAGTCGGTAGAGCACGAGACTCTTAATCTCGGGGTCGTGGGTTCGAGCCCCACGTTGGGCGATGTTCTTTTTTTATAAGTTTCGTCATTGATGCCACTCCTCTGACTTGTTGAAGCATCAACTGTGTTTTGACGCAGCTCGTGTGAGTGTTGACGCAGCACCTGTGTGTTGATGCCGCACCTGTGTGTTGATGTCGCACCTGTGTTGATGTCGCACCTGTTACACCCTGATCCAGGACATTGGAACACTAAGCAGCCACTGATGGATTGATGGGTTCCAATGGAACTGGCAACTAGGTGGATGCCATACCTCCCATTACAGACCGACCCAGGGGCTGAGTGGAAGGTCTCCAGAGTGGTGTACCTACAATCTCTCGGTTTACGGGCCGGTGAAGAGTTGGTGAAGTGTTTCTCGCAATCGCGGACATATTTCAAGGCAATGGCCATAATGCGGAACGGACTAACGATCATGCGGGGACGTTTACCTCAACCAGATGATCCGGTGTCCGTAACGAAACATGCGTGACATCTCACTTAAGCAACGCAGGAGTGCTACGGACATACCTCTTACCCCTGAAAGCAACCAGAGGATACGAAGGAAGCAGTAAAAGCTCTGTCAGCACCTCTATGTCACCAGTCGGTAGGCAGATGTTGGATATGTGCTTTCTGGTAACTGAAGAATAACTTTGACCTCGGTACCTCAGACCTCCTCCACATGTCATCCTTACTCAGCAAGAAAAAGGCAACACATCCTTCCAGAAGTTGCGGATGGACCCGTCATAGTTTGTCTCTGAGTTCAAATTCAAATTGATTTATTTCTCTGTAAAAATTACAATGTCTGTTTTACATATTAAGGACTATAATTACAAAGATGGCCGTTAGCATGCCTAGCATGCCTGGGCATGCTAGACGTTTCGGGCAGACTTAATACTATGTTTTAATCTATATTACAAATTACATATGAATATAAATTTCAAATGATTAATGAGATTTACAATAGTGAGGTAGTTTATTAGTGTATTAATAGTGAGAGTAGCCAGACTCACCTACTCACCCCTGGACATGAATTCAAAATTGATGATTAAATATACCTTACCTGACGTAGCACCTGTGTTCATATATCTCCAGTGTGTTGATGTAGCACCTGTGTGTTGGTGATGGAGAAAGTAATAATGAGGTGAGTGATACACAAGGTCAGCAGCAGGTGACACTGTGGCTGACACAAGGTCAGCAGCAGGTAACAGTGTGTCTGACACAAGGTCAACAAGTGGCCGTGTGTCTGACACAAGGTCAACAAGTCGCCGTGTGGCTGCTGATAGTGACCGAGACGCCACCAACCTTTGCTTGAGGGAACCTCCGCAACACCCAGAGTGGTATTTCTAGCATTCGAGTGAACCTTGTGTGTTGTTTACCCCTTTCATGGGTATTCGGCCCTTGGTGACGGCTAATAGTAGTCAAACCCGCTATGGAAGACATATCGGGTGTCCCTTTCCGCGGGGATGTGGCCGCTGATCGATCCCCGGAGTGTGGACGGACTTTCTCGTTCTAAAATAGCTTGCGATTTTAGACCGTCTCATGCCATAGAGAGGCTGGTAAGATAAAATAAAATTATGTTCGGAGTTTTAACCCCGGATGGTTAGCCACCCAGTATAACCCAAGAAAGCCAGTGTAACATCGAGGTACTGTGATGAGACCCACAACAGTCCACTAACACACAGGTACCTACTTGTTTACTTGGTGAACGGGGACAACAGGTGTAAATAAACACGCTCAATGTTTCCACACTTGCCATAAATCGAACCACGGATATTGTGTGAAGCTAGAGAGTTGCCTACCAGGCCACGGTGGTCCAGGTGGTCAGATGAGGTACCTCATGACGAGGGCGGAGTTGAATCTTGCTAATGTCGGTCCCTGGGGACCAGAAAAGCATTAACCAATGCTAGACGTTTCGGGGAGACTTAATACTAGGTTTTAATCTATATTACAAATTACATATGAATATAAATTTCAAATGATTAAAGAGATTTACAATAGTGAGGTAGTTTATTAGTGTATTAATAGTGAGAGTAGCCAGACTCACCTACTCACCCCTGGACATGAATTCAAAATTGATGATTAAATATACCTTACCCATACCATACTTCCACTATCTCACCCTGACCCATTACCTTCCCAGCCTCTCTTCCCTTCCCTCCCGTCATATTCTCATGTTGACGTAAATAAAAAAATACAAGATGGACAGAGAGAGGATATTCCAGAGATGGGACACAACAACAAGGGGTCACAATTGGAAGTTGAAGACTAAGATGAGTCACAGGGATGTTAGGAAGTATTTCTTCAGTCGGAGTTGTCAGGAAGTGGAATAGTCTGGGAAGTGAGGTAGTGGAGGCAGGTACCATACATAGCTTTAAGAAGAGATATGATAAAGCTCATGGAACAGGGAGAGAGTGGACCTAGTGGTGACCAGTAAAGAGGCGGGTCCAGGAGCTATGTATCAACCCTCACAACCATAATTAGGTGAGTAAAATCAGGTGCGCGCGTGTGTGTGTGTGTTTACTCACCTAATTGTGGTTGCAGGGGTCGATACTCAGCTCCTGGCTCGCTGTGTGTGTATGTGGTGTGTATGTGTGTGGTGTGTGTGTGTACTCACCTATTTGTGGTTGCAGGGGTCGAGTCATAGCTCCTGGCCCCGTGTGTGTGTGTGTGTGTGTGTGTGTGTGTGTGTGTGTGTTGTGTTCACAGGAGCTGGCAGTAAGCCCGGCTAGCTCAGTCGGTAGAGCACGAGACTCTTAATCTCGGGGTCGTGTGTTCGAGCCCCACGTTGGGCGATGTTGTTTTTCTAAGGTTTTTTCATTGATGTGTATGTTGATGCATCGGCTGTGTGCTGATGACGCATCGGTGTTAGTCGACTGGTGTGGGTCGCATCCTGGGACAAAACTGACCTAATTTGCCCGAAATGCTCAGCATAAAAAAGTGCTTTCTGTATAGTAGTATGTCATTGATGTCAGCTAGGTCATTGTACTTGTAGTAAATAAAGATATTATTATTATTATGTATCAGCTGTGTGGTGATGATGCATCAGCTGTGTGGTGATGTATCAGCTGTGTGGTGATGCATCAGCTGTGTGGTGATGATGCATTAGCTGTATGGTGATGTATCAGCTGTGTGGTGATGTATCAGCTGTGTGGTGATGTATCAGCTGTGTGGTGATGTATCAGCTGTGTGGTGATGTATCAGCTGTGTGGTGATGTATCAGTTGTGTGGTGATGTATCAGCTGTGTGGTGATGTATCAGCTGTGTGGTGATGTATCAGCTGTGTGGTGATGTATCAGCTGTGTGATGATGTATCAGCTGTGTGGTGATGTATCAGCTGTGTGGTGATGTATCAGCTGTGTGGTGGTGATGTATCAGCTGTGTGGTGATGTATCAGCTGTGTGGTGATGTATCAGCTGTGTGGTGATGTATCAGCTGTGTGGTGATGTATCAGCTGTGTGGTGATGTATCAGCTGTGTGGTGATGTATCAGCTGTGCAGCAGATGATTAGGCAGGTGTCTACACTATATAATATAGATTGTATAACCTGACACTGCGTATTTGTAACAGGGTTAAGATCCATCTCCTGACTCTGCCTCATAAACTACTTTGATCAGAATCACTGATATCTGGCCTCCTGAGCCTTAGCATATCTACTCTTGAAGCTGTGTATTGACTTTGCCTCCATTACTGCTTCATCAAGGGCATTCCACTTTTCAACCACCATGAGACTCCCTTATATCCTGTATGACTCAATACGTGTCTTCATTTTCCATCTGTGTCCCCTTGATCTTGGCCCTCTTAGTTTAACAGTCTGTTCCTTTCTTCCAATTAGTTCCTCTTAAGATTGTGTCACAGTCATGTCTACCCTCGTCCACTCCGTCAAGGTTGTCAGTGTCAGTTTCTTCAGTGTCTCCTCAGTGCATTCTTCTCAGTTCTGGTACTAGTTCCATTGATAATATCTCAACATTTGAGAGTTTGTTCATGAGAGTGACCAGGTGTGGGGTTCCATGTTGGAGGCTCCAGGTGTGGAGCTCCAGGTGTGGGGCTCCATGTTGGGGGCTCCAGGTGTGGAGCTCCAGGTGTGGGGCTCCATGTTGGAGGCTCCAGGTGTGGAGCTCCAGGTGAGGGGCTCCATGTTGGAGGCTCCAGGTGTGGAGCTCCAGGTGTGGGGCTCCATGTTGGGGGCTCCAGGTGTGGGGCTCCATGTTGGAGGCTCCAGGTGTGGAGCTCCAGGTGTGGGGCTCCACGTTGGGGGCTCCAGGTGTGGGTCTCCATGTTGGGGGCAACATATTCAATGACTGTCTTAACATATGTCGTACATAAAGTTCTTGAGAATGGTGTTGTAATGTTTGGTAATCTTGCACATGCCTCTGTTATTATACGGTTTGTGTGTATTTCTGGCGATATGTTTGGTGTTATATTTACCATAGGTCCTTTTTCACACTCTTATAGTTGCACCTTCTCTCAGTCCCTGTTGCACTCTGTGTCTGCTCTATCATCTACTCCAAATCTCACGAGCTTGCATTTGTTTGGGTTGAACTCTTAAGAAGTCACTTGCCTGACCACATCTGCAATCTGTTAAGTTCTCTCTGGAGCTTATCACTGTCCTCTCCTTTTCTTATTCTTCTCATTAGTTTCACCTGTAAGGCTCAATTTCTTCTGGTAGGTAGTTCAGTCGTTACTACCATTCTGATATATCATCCCTTACTGTTACTCTCTGGCTTCTGTCATTCTGGCACTCCCTGACCCACTGAAGTACCCTACCAGCCCTAATTTCTAGATTAATGTCTGGTGTGGTACTGCATCAAATGCTTTCTTACTGTCCAAGACGAGGCAGTCCACCCATGAAGCTCCAGCAAATTTCTAAGACTGGATTTTCCATCCCTAAATTCGTGCTGATTTTCTATAAATCTAATTTCTGACATCCTTTCACTTACAATTTTCCCAGAACTTTTCCCACTTTGCATGTTAGAAATACTGGTTTGTAATTACGTGCATCTTGTCTGCCCACTTTCATATGTATTGGGACTATATTTGTCTTCCACTCTCCTGGCAGCTGTCCTGAGTGGCTGAAGACCTTTCATATTGGCTCGTACACTGGTTCTGTTCCTTTTCTCAACACACATGGAGGTATGTTGTTGTCTGGTCTCATTCCTCTTGTTACATCAAGCTGTTTTATTAGTCACATCATTTTTTGTGTTGATGCTTCGTAACACCTGTTGATCTCTTCTGTGAAGAACTCTCTGAATCTTTGATTAAGCTCTTCACATACGTCTGTGTCACTCTCCATCATCTTCCCTCTCTCTGTTCCTTCACAGTCGTCATTTTTATTTGGCTCTGGAATAACTTAGGTTCAATTTCGACCTTTGATGTTATAATAGCTTTCTTATTCTTGTATATTAATTTCTAGCTCTTCCGTTAGTTTCCCGTTTTTAAAGTGGTTTGATTTTCTTTATTTCTTCTAAGAACTGTGGCACCTTTCCTTGGTCTCTCTATTCCTGACTGTACAAAGAACTCTCACCGTTTTCACTGTTGTGCCATGTTAAGCATGGATCTCTCCTTCCCTCTTTGCACAGCTTCGTCTGTCAAGTCCCTTTCCACCTCACTTCTCTCAGAAAATTTCTTAAGACATCATAATCCCTCCCTCCCTCTAGTTCCATTTCATGTTACTCATTTAATTTCTTCTCCTTTCTCATATCCACCAGGCACTCAAACCTTAGTACCACATCACGGTATTTAATGGTTCCCTTAAACAATTTTAGATTTGCTTTATTTATTTTTTTGTGAGAAACAAATCAAGTCTTGCCGGTTCATCTCTCCCCACATCACTCTAGTTGTTATTGATTTCATGAGCTTTGTTCTCTATGTTTCTGCTTCATCGTGGCAGTCCCAGTTTTCCCAGTAAATCATCTCTTTGAAATCTCTCAGTACTAGAAGTCTAGCTTCACTTTCTTTCTTTCTTTCTTTCTTTCTCTCTCTCTCTCTCTCTCTCTCTCTCTCTCTCTCTCTCTCTCTCTCTCTCTATTTCCAATATATGAATCACTGTACTGTTATGCTGACCATATTACCATACTCCTGCCTCCTTTTGTTTGATAGTGAATTACTGTAGATATCACTATTACCTTCGTCTCTCTGAAGGTTACAGTACCGACTTTGTCCCCCCTTCCTCCGTGTCAAAGTCTCCTAGTTCTTTAAACTTCCAGTGACTTCTGGCAATCAGGGCTACTTCTCCTCTTTTCTTACTATCTGGTAGCCCTCTAGACTATCGCATTTATTATTTCCGAGTGTTTAGTTTCCATATTAGCTATAATATCAAGGTTTTCTTCTGCTATTTTCTTTCATGACTTAACACTTGTTTGTGACTCCATCTACTCTCCGAGTATCACATCCTTGATTCTTTTACTTTCTACTGCTTAATCAACCTTTGTGTTCTTTCTTCTCTTCTGGAGATACTAGACAAGGAGTATCCGTGGAGTTTGTTTGTTGTACCTCCACTATATTCTCTCCTTGATCCACACCTTCTGTCACACACACACACACATGTTAGGTAGTAGAACAGTGGAGGCAGGATCCATACATAGCTTTGAGAAAAGGTTCGATAAAGCTCATGGAGCAGGGAGAGAGTGGACCTAGCAGCAACCAGTGAAGAGGCGGAGCCAGGAGCTGTGACTGAAGCCCTGCTACCACAACTAGGCGAGTGCACTCACTCCCCACTTCCCATTTCCATCACTCTTCATAACACCTCAGCAGACAATTACATAGGTGTGAGGGGAACATTGTAAAATTGTACCTGTTCAAATTAATTGGTCTTTCGTTTTCATTTACAGCGTTATCCTTACTGATGGGAAATTTGTAGGGAAGAGGGTGGCAGGGAAGGGTAGCAAGGAAGGGCGGTAGGGAATGATGGCAGGGAAACGTGGCATGGAAGGGTGGGAGGGAAGGGTAACTATTTCTTCTTCTAAACAGTCAACAGCAACATTCACACAAATCACAAAGGCTGTACCACTGAGTATGACAATGGTCACGACAACCACTGCCACTCACCCCTAAACCAAGACTGATGTTCTGTGATTTGTGCTACGCAAAAACATTAAATGAAGTTAAGACTGACACTTGTCATAAGTGGCACTTGTCATAATGGCACTTGACATGACTATAACCTGTCACTCACCTGACCACTGTGTCAACCATTCTCTTCATGGCCACGCTGGAGGGAGATTAAACTGCAAAAACTTGCATTTGTGGTCACAGTAGGACCCATGCTAATCTCCCTATGGTGTATAAATATACCTAGTTAGATTAATCTTATTGTAGCCAGCTGGCCCAGTGGCTTACGCACTGGCCTGGAGTTTTACCACTCACTTGCCGCGAGTTCAATCCCCACCCGTACCGTGGTTTGGTTAAGAATTGAATCTTTAAAGATTATCAGTGAGGACATTCCACTGGTACAATCTGGAGTCGAGTAGTTCGTCCTTCCTCTTTGGCAGTTCTAAATATATGGCAAGATCGTTTGATTCATTCTGAGTAATCATGTGCGGTTTAGATGTCAAGTTATGAACAAGTTACGCAGCAGGTTCCATCCTCCTCCTCTGATTCAAAGGAGGTCGAGTTTGAGGGTCCACGAGTGGATGAGCCTTCACTGTCAAGTACCGGGTGTATAGCAGAGGGTATATTAGCATATTGTACACTACACATTTTTTATCGCAAATTCAACCACTGTCAAAGGTCTGTTGCATAAGTATTGCAGCATGTGTGTGTGTGACCCAGATCTTGACCTGATCTTCAATGTTACAGTCAAAATAAAAGTGACAGACTTTCTTGCTCACTGTAGTTATAACATATTTTGTGATGATTGAAAAGACAATTCTCCACAAACATAACAAAAGCTGCACTGTTGACGCCACTGCAAGGCATCAATATCACTAGAGTCTGACACGCGTGCACTATATGACTTCCAGGAATGAACTGATGCAATCCAGTTAGCAACTTGATGTAATATCTGAATGAACACTTTATCCGTTTTCTGGCATTAGAGTTGCAAAAAAAAAAAAAAAAAAAAAGTGTCCAAATCGAAGTTGCACAATTGTTAAGTGCCTTCAAGGAAAATAATATAACTTGGGTATATCTGCGTCAATCATTATTAATAATATTAGGAGGGAAGTAAATAATGAATCTGAATGCCAAAGAAATTCTCTTAAAAGTCTGAGTAAATGTTTAACTCACTCTAACATCAATGTAGATAAACACATTTACGGAGCAAATTGCAATGTGAGAGTGACTGTTGCAGCAGCCAGTGTCTGTTGCAGCAGCCAGTGTCTGTTGCAGCAGCCAGTGTCTGTTGCAGCAGCCAGTGTCTGTTGCAGCAGCCAGTGTCTGTTGCAGCAGCCAGTGTCTGTTGCAGCAGCCAGTGTCTGTTGCAGCAGCCAGTGTCTGTTGCAGCAGCCAGTGTCTGTTGCAGCAGCCAGTGACTGTTGCAGCAGCCAGGCTGTGGCTTTGTAATGTAATGGTTTAGACATACCTACAAACTGAAGAATAAGACACTTGTGCATTATAATAATCAAAACCAAGCGCTAAATCCACAAGGGTCATACAGCAGACACTTGTGTAACTGATTACCTTAAACTTCTCCTTATCTTCCACCGTTCTTCTCTGTATTGGACTGATGAAGCCACTGGCGGGAGAAACGTTTGCCAGGTAAAGATTCCCAAGTGTTTCACAAGTGTCTTATTCTTCAGACTTTGGGTGTAGATAAATGGATCAGACGACCGACAACTTGATAAATTAGACACATGTGCAACACTTGGGTATCTTTATTGAGGCAACGTTTATCCACACAGTGGCTTCATCAGTCCATACAAAGGAGAATCGTGAAGAACAGGAGGAGTTTGAGGTAATCTTGAAAACACTGATGGACTGATTACATCGGCTCGAAGCTGAGGGACTGATTACCTCAAACTCCTCCTGTTCTTCACCATTCTCCTTTGTATGGACTGATGAAGCCACTGTGTGGCGAAACGTTTCCTCAATAAAGGTACCCAAGTGTTGAACACGTGTCTAATTTATTAGTCTTTGGGTTGGTTACAAGTACTTGTGGCACTCTGGCAGGCACATATCATGTCCTTATAGTTACTCCCTTGCATACTATGTATGTTGAGGGATATAGAGGCAAGACAGTATAATAATCTATGTGTTATGTCAACTTATTTTATTAATGAAAATAAGATACCAGATATATTAATCAAATATCCTAAATTTGCTGGAGTATACCTGGAGAGGGTTCCGGGGGTCAACGCCCCCGCGGCCCGGTCTGTGGCCATGCCTCATGGTGGATCAGGGCCACTGATGGCCGCACGCAAACCGACGTACGAACCACAGCCCGGCTGGTCAGGTACTGACTTTAGGTGCCTGTCCAGTGCCTGCTTGAAGACAGCCAGGGGTCTATTGGTAATCCCCCTTATGTATGCTGGGAGGCAGTTGAACAGTCTTGGGCCCCTGACACTTATTGTGTTGTCTCTTATCGTGCTAGTGGCACCCCTGCTTTTCATTGGGGGGGATGTTGCATCTCCTGCCGAGTCTTTTGCTTTCGTAGGGAGTGACTCTCGTGTGCAAGTTTGGTACTAATCCCTCTAGGATTTTCCAAGTAACATTGAAGACAATTTGTAGATATATATCTAGATGTACTCGCACTAGCTATTTTGAAGCCTAGTTCTTAGGCGTTATGTGTATCCATATGTTCTTGCGTTACCGTAATATACCGGCAGCTTCCGTCCACAGGCTGGATACGGGATGCACAATAAACCAGCCACTTCGGCGACAAACCAAATCTTCCTATTTAGCTCTTAAATCACCATCTACCCATTTTCTGTCATCAGGTCACGCAGCGGGATGTTCAAGTGGATGATATCAGGCCACAAGGGCAACAAACACAAGCAAGAAAAGCTGAACAACGTGGTGGTGAACAAGAACAATAACAACGTCAAACAGCAGCAGCAGGATGATCGGACACAAGAGAACACCATCTTACACATCAGTGAACCTTCAGACACTGCCTACAACAATCACAACAACAACCACCACACCAACAACCAGCAACAAGCAGAGCAACAACACCTGCAACAACACACGGGAGATATTAATCAAAATCTGGAGAAATGTGACACCACCACTGCCACTCACGGGTGAGTTGGTCTAATATTTTTGTCTTTCTATAACTTATCCTAAATTACTTAGAGTAGCCTCACAAGAGATCAAAGTAGCCTCATAATAGATCAAAGTAGCCTCATAATAGATCAGGGTAGCAATATAATAGATCAAAGTAGCCTCACAAGAGATCAAAGTAGCCTCATAATAGATCAGAGAGACCCCACAACAGACCAGGGTATCTCCATAATAGACCAGGATATATCCATAATAGACCAGGGTATATCCATAATAGGCCAGGGTATCTCCATAATATACCAGGGTATCTCCATAATAATAGACCAGGGTATCTCCATAATAATAGACCAGGGTATCTCCATAATAATAGACCAGGGTATCTCCATAATAATAGACCAGGGTATCTCCATAATAATAGACCAGGGTATCTCCATAATAATAGACCAGGGTATCTCCATAATAATAGACCAGGGTATCTCCATAATAATAGACCAGGGTGGCTCCAGAATAATGGTCAATATCTGGAATGCCACGTCCCATAACCTCCCCACTGCCACTCAGACAAAATTAAATGCTAAACAGATAGCACAGAGGAACTAGTTTGCTGGTTTTATGCTTACAAGGAATATCACTGTAATATTTTCTTTCTTCCCTGAATCTGAACTCGACTCTGCGTTAACCAAAGACAAATTCACTATCCTTCCTGAGGACGACATCACATACTGAGATTGCACACCTAATGCCAGGGAGTTATTTATCTGAACTATATAACTTGAAGTATGAAACTGGGAAGCTCCCAAAGTCACGAACCAACAGTTTTATCATTCCCATTCTAAACCCAATCAAGAAAATGCACTTCGCGAAATATCTGTCACGAGTTACTTTGTGCAAAACCCGTGAGAGGACAGTTTCAAGACGTCTGCCTCCTCCACAGGTTAAAACATTCGTCTTCGTAGTTACGTAAGTTACGGGCGACGTGTGCGTCATGGAATAACCCTATTTGCCTCACCTTGGACGCTGACATTTCTTACACTACATTCCTTGATCTTTAAGCTGCACTTGATAGTGGATGACAAGAGGTAATTCAAAGACACTGTTGGAAAATAAAGTTCTTCCCTTGCTTTAAAGTGTGTTTAGATTACCTTTTATCTGATGTGAACCTGCCATTAAGCATGTACGTAGACGATTTATCTTTAGGATCAGAGGCTACCTGTCTAACAGATCCACTTCAGGAGCCACAGAAGTGTAACTAAGAAAGTTAACTAGGTACCCCAGAGGGAGGTGTCCTCGCTCCCATCTCATTACAATCGATGCAGTCCACTTATTACATAATTAGCTCTGCCGATGCAATACTAATTCACACGACAGGATATGCCAAATATTCCTTAACCATGTATCAGAATCTTGTTAAAACTTATGGTTAATCATCTTAGGTGAGAAAACGATGAAGGTTAACAGGTGTCTTACCCGGAGAGGCGCAGTCCACGTGATTCACCTGCACGATGGGTGTGGTGTTAGCTGGTTTATGTGACCTGATACAGATATATTAGGCTTGAGTCCTATGTATTTGAACTTCCTCTAAGCGGACTTTGTTGCCAATATAAAGTGAAGGTAAGAACACGTAAGGCTGTGGCAGGGATCCGCCCCAGATATTATGCAAATGTTAGAATTGTAGAGGCGATATATTTTGCATAAATAAGATACGAAGATGATTATACCGCACTCCTATTGAATCTGGTGTCTGAAAGAATTCTTGAAAGACATAAAAAATGCACAACAATGCTATGAGGAGCATTCTAAGAGTCAATGCACCTTCAAAAAGCTTAAAACGCACAAAGACTTCAGACATTTCTAGCACCAGAGACCTTGTTAAAGTAATTCCCTCAATGGTATCTAAATGACCAGGAAATACAGCGTAACGCTTACAAAGAACTCCTTCCAACTCTCTTGAGCGCTGGTGAGCGCTCCTCCACACCTCCGAAACGATTCGATAAACCAAGAGAACACCAACACTTAACACCAACACTTAACACCAACACTTAACACCAACACTTAACTATCATCAAACATTACCACTTTCTGTATCAACATCAGTAAGAACATCATTAGTTCACAACGCAACCTTCGTTGTCAAGTCTATCATGATGATTTGAGTAAAAGGACACAAGTGCAATTAATGTGACATTTTTATTGTGGCAACGTTTCGCTCTCCAGGAGTTTGACAACTACTGGAGATATACACTTTATATTTAATCACCATATTGAGCGTTAAAGTCTTCTTGACTGGTGGTTTACAAGTTCCGTGCAGATTTAAACCCAATAAACCAGTCAAAACAGATAAAAGAAATAAGTGAAATATAATTTAAATATCGCCATTGTTAGTATTATATATTGGGAAGCGCTAAACCTGTACAGGTCGTATAGTGCATGGAAAATAGGTTTCGAATAGATTTGATCTTGGTCTAGTCATTATTATAATCATGGGGGAGCGCTAAACCCGTATGGATTATACAGCGCCTTGGGGGAGGGATGGAAGGCATTCAGGCCAAATTCAGGGAACTGGAGCACAGATCCATTTCTCTAGATCAAGAGCCCCTCACCAGCGTCAAGGAACCTCCCTGGAGGGGAGGTCCACACAGAGAATACACTCCCAACAACTTTTGCATGACTAATTATATCCAGCATCATGAGGAGGCTACTTCTCCATTTATATGTCTGAGAGAAGTAACCTACTCAGGTGACTGTTCACCTAGCTATCACCTCCTCAGTGGTTGTTACACTGTATGGTTCCCAGTCATTAATTAACCTACGCTTGTTGGTGCCTCACCCTCACTTTACACTGCCGTAATAACTGAATTATCCAATTGCAGACCATTACCCAATCACGTCGCACCATGCAGACGCGGGTGGCCTTGCTGCTGCCATTATGACTGCTGGAACATAGTAGTAGTAGTAGTAGTAGTAGTAGTAGTAGTAGTAGTAGTAGTGACAGTATGAAAGCAGCAGCAACAGTATAGCCACAACAGCAATAGTAGCAGTAGTATAATAGTAGCCACAACAGCAGCAGCGTCTTATGAGGTGTCTTATTCGACCTAATTTTTATACATTAAAAAAATTGAAGTGAGAAAATAATCCTAAATTACCAATACTAATAATAAAATTAATAATGTTCAAGACAACAAAATAATTAACAACAATCAGCAGTGTTATATTCCCGTAGAAGCGCCAAACCCCTAGGGGTTATGGTGAAAGTAGCAATGACACGGAGCACTTAGCCCGCGGAGTCGCTCAGCTCTCACAGACGCAAAAAATCTATACAATACACAATAAAAACAAGGATAAAAGTGGCAATAAAAGCATCAAGCAAAAACACAAACACTGTCTCACCATGTTAAAACAAGGAACATCATTTAAAACCCCGTTAAATAATTACGTAAGTTAGGTAAGTTAGTATAAAGCTTTTGACTCGTTAAGATCAAACCATTCTGTATTAATGTAAGGAACTTCACTCTATTAATTATACAACAAATAAAACTGTTAATCTGAAGTCGACTTGCTGTGTGTAAGTGATAAGCCATGTCAAAAGATTTTCCTAAAAGTTGCCCGAGGTCCCTAGAGGCACCTCGGTAATTATTAAAACAATGAAGGCAGAAAGGCCTAAGCCAAGGGAAAACTGTTGAAATATGTTTCATCTGTTGCTAGCCTGGTCAACCAGGCTGTTGCTGGAGGCCAGCTGCTCCACATATCCATCACAGCCTGGTTGATCTGGCACCTGGTGAAGATACTTGTCCAGTTTTCTCTAGAATATTTCTACACTTGCTCCAGCAGTGTTTCTGATATTTTCTGGTAAGATGTTCAATAATTTGGAGCTATGGATGTTGATAAAATGTTCTCTTATTGTGCCCACCGCACCCCTTCTTTTCACGGTTAATTTTGCACTTCCTCCCATATTTCTCGCTCCAGTATGTTGTTACGGTAGTGTCCAGATTTGGGATCAGGCCCTCAAGTACTTTCCAATATATATTATCATGCATCTCTCTCTCCTCCGCTCCAGTGAGTACATATTTAAGACTAAGGCATTCCCAGTCATTTAAATGCTCAAAATCAACGGCACGTCCCAAGCTACACAGAGGGAGAGGACCACCTGTAAAAAGGTGGTTGTCAACAGATACGTTTCAGTGACACTTCCTATTGAAGGAGGAGAGAACACACGCACATCTTGCTGAACCCTATATAACTTGTTTCCAGTCTGCAGGGCCCACCAGGCCAGTCTTTTCACAATGTCCAGGAAGACACTAAGACAAAAAATTACTGTAGATGGGCTCGCTACAGCAGCCCTTGCCTTGCCATCCGCCCGTTTATTTCCCAGGACACCAACATGACCAAGGAACGAACATAACTACATTCTTGTAACGTCCATGGAGACGTGCTGACCAGTCCTGCAGCCTAGGAGACCATATAGATCCTAGGAAAAGGAGGATACCTGGGTTGATCTAAGGAGTAAGATAATTTCAGTTCCTTGGATGTAGAATCTTACAAGCATCAGGGCACCGCCCTTGACGCGTAAATGTACGTTAGTACATCTTACGTAGTTTGGGCAGGACAGTGACTCAACAGTGAAGATGGCGGTGACAACTGTGAAAGTGGTTGTAGTAATGTTTTGGTGGAGGTGCCGGAGGTACGATGAGAGCCGCTCACACAACCCCCCTTCCCCTTATGCAACCAACCACTGCCTCATTACACCTTCATAATGTCTTCACTGGCTTGTAACAACAAGTGAGGCCTTACACAGTGAAACTTTTACAGCACTTTTGTGTGATTTTTAAAGGGTTATCGTGGCAGGTGAGCTTGCTGCTGTCGGTGGGTGATCATTGTTTGTACTTTACGAGTGTTCGTACAGGAAATGCAAAGTGATGTACAGGATCACTGGTGCTGCACGTGACGTCGTGGTGGTGGGCTCAGTAATGGCGCATAGAGATGAATATGTTACCGTCACTTACTCCCTCTAATGCCACCACCACACACTTCATAACAATCACCACTGAAGAAGCAGTTACCTAAACTACTTGCAGTTTCAACAACCAACAGTCACTGGTTAATAGATAAACTTCGGAATAACTGAAGCCACATTATCCCACGAGTGAAGAGAGTAAATTATTTTACAGTACTGTGTAACGAGGAGCATATATCAACATAAACCTTACCATGTAGTGTGAAGCCTATCTAAACAATAACCTCGTAGTGTGATGAGAAGCCTATCAGAATAGTAACCTGATTGTGCAACAAGCCTATCACACCAGCAACATTAGCAATATATCAAGGAATATCTTTGATTTATAAATGTGAATTGAATTAATGGTTAATGTTCTTCATAGTTTTCTGCTCTAACAAAAGACAAAATAAAAAATATTATAAATCAGCCAAAATAAGAAGGCGAGACTGCGGCGTGCGGCAAATATACCATTATATTCAGCGAGCGTCACAGGTAACCACAGGTAACCACACTACTGCACGCCATCAATAATCAACTTGAAACATGGTAGATCAGTAGCTCAGTGCTGGTGCGAATAAGGGCCTCAGTTGCATACAAGGTAACTACTACTGTACCGGAGGAGGGGCTCCCCAGGGCAGCCTATCTGGTAACTAGGGTGCACCCTGGAGCCTCAGTCTCTCACATTTTCAGCTGATTAATACACATGAGAGTTCTATCCTCTGTATGGGTGTGTAAGCTGTAGCACTTAGGCCAGTTATTTTTATGTTCTCTCTTTCTTCTTAAACCATTCATTGGTATCCATCAAACCTGTTGCAAATACTGTATATATCTGTAAATAATAGTGGTAATATGGGTACTCATAAGCACATCTTGACTGATATATTAAACAGCTGATACGCAACTATATATACGAAATTCTAACAGTGCCCATTATCTTGCTTCAAATTTTGTCAAGATTAGGAACCAAACAAGTAGGATACTAGGGAATATGATCGCAATTATGTAGAACCTACAGCACAGTAGTCAGTCAGGCCTCAGGCACCTACTGTACAGTGATAAAATACAGATTCACTTTCATTGTTGTAGTGACCCCAAAGTCCCTCACTTTCACTGTCGTAGAGACCCAAAGAGAGAGAGAGAGAGAGAGAGAGAGAGAGAGAGAGAGAGAGATTTCTCCTGCCTCACACACCTCTCCAAACTGATTACCTTTCACATTATTCTGATTACATACAATTATAATCTCAAATTACACGAAATCATTTGGTTAACATTCATGGCAGCTGCAGTTGCAGAGTTCTCACAGGAATTGTAGCGATGATGGCGTAGAAGAGGAGTGTAGAAGAGGAGTGTAGAAGAGGAAGAGGATTGAGGAAGAGGAGTGTAGAAGAGGAAGATCATGAGGAAGAGGAGTAACCATTGTTTGTACTGGGAGATGGTTACAGTAAGCTTTGTCTGATGGCTTCTCTTGCTTAGTTATTAAGTTGTTAGGTACTTCCTGGTGTGTGTGTGTGTGTGTGTGTGTATATATGTACTCACCTATTTGTGGTTGCAGGGGTTGATTTATAGCTCCTGGCCCCGCCTCTTCACTGATCGCTACTAGGTCCTCTCCCTGATCCATGAGCTTTATCATACCTCGTCTTGAAACTATGTATGGTTCCTGCCTCCACTACGTCACTTTCCAGACTATTACACTGCCTGACAACTATGACTGAAGCAATACTTCCTAACATCTCTGACTCATCGGAGTCTTCAACTTCCAACTGCGACCCCTTGTTGCTGTGTCCCATCTCTGGAACATCCTCTCTTTGTCCACCTTATCAATTCCTCGCAGTATTTTAAATGTCGTTATCATATCCCTCCTGCCTTCCAGTATCGTCAGGTCGATTTCCCTTAACCTCTCCTCGTAGGACATACCCCTGTGTGTGTGTGTGAATGTGTGTGTGTGAATGTGTGTGTGTGAATGTATGTGTGTGTGAATGTATGTATGTGTGTATGTGTGTGTGTGTGTGTGTGTGTGTGTGTGTGTGTGTGTGTGTTTTGCATTTGCCTGGGTGGAATTCCAGCAGCCACATGTTAAGTAAAAGGACACAAATGCAACTAATATGACATTTTATTGTGGCAACGTTTCGCTCTCCAGGAGCTTTGTCAAGCCGTAAGTAACAGCTTGACAAAGCTCCTGGAGAGCGAAACGTTGCCACAATAAAATGTCACATTAGTTGCACTTGTGTCCTTTTACCTAACACATTGTCAGTAATTCTACCAATATTATTCCAGGAGCCACTTGTCTGACTAGTCCGGCAATGTCTCCAGGTCCTGTTGTAGCTTTGTCTTGTACCAACGCTGAACACGTCCCAACTTGGTTCACTCTCCATTTCTGAAACCTCTTCTCGGACAGTCTTTGATCCACTCCAGCGCATTCCACCTTATTTCTGCCACAGCTTCTTAATATTTGTTCCAGTTTCTTGTGAAGCCAAGTATCAAGTGCCTTATTGCAGTCCATGAATATGCAGTCCAACCAATCCTCTTTCTCCCCCTTCCTTCATATTTCTGTAACTTTCTCATATAACTCCAGAAGTTCTAAGAAACAAGATGCGCCGTCTCTAAACCTGTGCTGGTTATTCTTTTATAAACTACTACTCTCCCTTCCTTTCCTTCTAATTATCCTCTCCGTTACCTTTTATAAACTACTACTCTCCCTTCCTTTCCTTCTAATTATCCTCTCCGTTACCTTTTATAAACTACTACTCTCCCTTCCTTTCCTTCTAATTATCCTCTCCGTTACCTTACACAGTTATGCATATCACTGATAGTCTGTAGTTTAATGTGGTTAGTTTAATATCTTTATTATGCACCCCATACCCATGGTGTGGGCGGTAGTCAAAAGATTACAGAGGTACATAATGGGTCCAGGGACTGGGCTCCAAAGTTTTGATAGCTGAACAAGTTACAGCGGTAATGAACTAGATCTGGTCACAATTATGGCCAAGTTTCAAAGGTAATGAGCTCCAGGTAGAGCTGAAAAAGACATGTACAGTTCAGAACATTTATTACGGGAAACGTTTAGCCACTAGTGGCTTCTGAAGAAGTCACTTGTGGCTAAACGTTTCCTCTAATAACTGTCCTGAACTGTACATAATTGTCTTTTTCCACGTGTCCGTATCACCAGACCATTTTTCTGTAGTTTAATGCTTCGTGTCTGTCTCCTTTCTTAAATATTGGGACTAAATTCGCTGTCTTCCAGATCTATAGCAATTCCGTAAGTTGCCACCAGTGTTTCAGACAGTGCTTCTGCACCTTGCACAATACGTCACGTTCCATTGCCTTTGATATATTCAGATCAGTTAGGTTTTTTTTATCACTTCCTCCCGTGTATCGTATGTGGCATCTGTCAACGTTTCTCTCAGACTCTGGTTCAATACCTGGATATATTTATCTGAACACATTTCATCCACCTGAAGCTGTTTTTCAATTCAATACAGAGATAACATGCGTATATCATCTCAGTAATGACATGCAAAAGCCACAGGTTGTCGCAGTGTCTTCAAATAAACATACCCAAATGGTACACAGGTGTATAATTCCTCATCTTCTGGGTATTGTATATCATTATTGTAACGAGAGACTCTGGTGTTGCCTTTGTCTCCACTAAGAACACCACCTCAATTACTTTGCTCAGCTCCTCACAGACTTGTCAGTTCTCGTGAGTTCATCTCATAGTTTTATTGCCTTGTCTTTTATTGTCGTCTTCAGTCTGATGTAACTGTTAATCATTTCCGGTTGAGACATGACTGTTGCTGCAGCGTCACTCTCGTACAGACACTCAGCTTCCTTCCTCACCCTTACATATTAGTTTCTGGCTCTACTAACCTTACCAATAACTGTAACCATAATTTTTATAGGGTTGGACTGGTAAGCCAGCGGAAGGCTTCTGTCTGATAACCAAAAGCTTCAGCTGTGGGTCATCATATGACCAAGACCCGCGTCAGGAAACACTTGTCCTGTTTCCTGACAAACCTTACCTAAGTTAACCTAGCTCTATTGCTCACTTCACCGTTTTCTTCTATAATACTTATTACAAGAAGGCCAATAGTATGCTTAGGTATGCCTAGGCATTTCAGGCAGTCTTATACTAGATCTTACTCTATAGTGACACAATAATTATACTGGTATTAAGGTTAGGTAATTGTAGTGATTAACTAGGTTTACAAAATTGAGGTAGTTCAAAATATTTAAGAACTTAACAATTAGTTTATATATTAATGGAAATGGTGACGTGTTGGCATGATACCGTTTCTATATTGGAGTGTCTTAGGCAAACTTATGACTAGCTTAAGAATTATGAAGCAATAGTTGTATTAGAGTTTTGTTTACAGTCATGTGCAAATTAAGGGGAATCACAGATATCAATAAGTGTATTTTGCTGTGGATATGTGCAAGATAAAGTAGTTTTCATGTGGTTAGCTACCGGTTGGGTGCGTAAGTGAGATAAGATGTTTTTTAACGGTGCTTTTGAAAATGGAGGTTGTGTCTGCAGTTCTAGAGTTTTCAGGCAGGGAGTTCCAGATTTTAGGCCCTTTTATGCGCGGGGAATGTCAAAGAGATGTTTGTGTCTGGTATTATGTCTATGGGTCCTGTCACAACTGTCAAGAAAGAGTTTTAGTTCAGGGTTAATGTTGGAATTTATGGTTCTATAAATAGAATGTAGATTGCAGAGTAGTAAGTGTGGATGTTCTGAACAGTGAGTAAGTTTAGGTCTTTGAAGAGTGGGGGGGTGTTGCCTAGCGTTGGATTGCGTGATAATTCTTACTGCGGCTTTTGTTGGGTTATTATTGGTTTTAGGTGGGTAATTGCTGTTGATCCCCAAGCACAAATGGCATATGTGAGGTAGGGATAGATGAGTGAATAGTATAGTGTGAGTAGGGCTGATTGTGGTACATAGTAACGTATCTTAGAGAGGATCCCCACAGTTTTGGACACTGTTATGTGTTGGATATGAGTGCTGAATTTCAGGTTGCTGTCGAGGTGAAGGCCCAGGAATTTGCCCTCATTATGTTTAGCAATAAGAGTGTTGTCGACCTTAATGTTTAATTGTGCATCACTCACTCTGTTACCAAACAGAATATAGAAGGTCTTATCAGTGTTGAGTGTAAGTTTATTGGCTGTTATCCATGTAGATATTTTTAGTAATTCGTCGTTAACAATGGTGTTGAGCGTGGCAAGATTTGGGTGGGAGATGACATAAGTCGTGTCGTCAGCAAAGAGTATTGGTTTCAGGTGTTGTGATACATTGGGAAGATCATTGATGTATAAGAGGAAGACCAGGGGACCAAGGACACTTCCCTGCGGTACTCCGGTATCAAGTGGTCGTGTCGAGGAGGATGTGTCTTTAATGGTGACATACTGGTACCTATTAGTGAGGTAGGATTTGAAGTATGCAAGTGCATGGCCTCTTACACCATAATGGTCAAGTTTGTGGAGTAGGATGCCGTGGTTTACTGTGTCCAAAGCTTTCCTTAGGTCAATAAAAAGTCCTAATGGATATTCCTTATTTTCCAGTGCTGTGTAAAGTAGGTCTATCATTTTTACGATTGCATCGTTAGTGCTTATTTTTTTTCTGAAACCAAATTGGCAGGGGTTGAGTATGCTTTGTGTCGTTATAAACGAGTATAATCTCTTGTGCACAAGTTTCTCGAAGATTTTGGATAGCAACGGTAAGTTTGATATTGCCCTATAGTTGTTTACGTCTGTGGGGTCACCACCTTTGTGTATTGGTGTAACCCTCGCTGTTTTGAGTAGTGTCGGGAAAGTGCTAGTTTCTAGTGATTTGTTAAAAAGTAATGAAATAGCATGTGAAATGACATGGGCGGCTCGCTTGTATATTAATGGTGGGACTTGAAACAGATTCCCAGATTTATTTTAAAGTGACTTGATAATCGTGGTGACTTCAGTGGGTTCAGTAGGTGCAAGATAGAAGGAGGTTGGGAAATTCCCTTCTAGGTAATCACTTGCTCGGGCGTTGGTATCTGGGATTTTACTGGCGAGATTTGATCCTATGGTTGAGAAGAAGTCATTTATCTTGTTTACTGTATCAATAGGCTGTAGTGGTGTTTCGTACGGTTTAGTTAGAACAATATCCCTAGGTTTTTTTTTTCAGTTTGTGGGTGCCCAGAATCTGAGAGAGTGTTTTCCAGGTCTTTTTTTTATATCTCCTCTTGTTTCAGTGAATCTGCTGGAGTAGTACAACTGTTTGGCTTTTTTTTATTAGTTTGGTGAGAACTGATGAATAGTGTTTAATAAAATCTTTGTGTATGAAGCCCTGTCTATATTGCTTTTCATATTGATGTTTCTTGTTAATGGATCTTAGTAAGCTGTTAGTTAGCCATGGGCAACCTAGCCGTTTATTCGTAATCTGTTTCATTTTTATAGGACAATGCTTGTTGTATAGTAGTCTAAGTAATTTATTAAGAATTATCTTGTCCCTGCAAAGTGTCCTCTTCAGAATTTTGGTGTCTCCGGTCCCCAATTTGCTGTTCTTCCCTCACTGTTTACACTGGTCCCCCGTCTGCTAATAACATGTTCATTTTTCCACTATAATCCGCCCTGTCCATAATTACTATCGCATTTGAGGACAGAGGTCTTAACTGAAAACGCTACCACTTGAGCCACAAACCACTGCAGGAATAAATAAATAAAAAAAAAACACTTCCCGTGCCGGGAATCGAACCCGGGCCTCGCGGGTGAGAGCCGCGTATCCTAGCCACTAGACAACACGGGAGTTACTCTATATCGACTATTCAGTTATCTTAGATTAAATCTACATTACGTTCTACTTATGTGTAGCCGGAACATGTAGGCGCCTCAAAAATATGGTAAAATATTATGAATATGTTTATAAAATCATCTGTGTATTGTCCCAAATACTAACTAACATTCAACAAAAGCATTCTAACAATAAACAATATATATATATATATATATCACCCCTAAAAGCGAACCATTTTCTATTAACTGATGACGCGTTAGAGAAAACGAATTTACGGTTCAAAGAAAGGGTGTACCACTCCATTTTATTTAATATTATAATAATAATATCTTTATTTACTACAAGTACATGGTATACAGGCCTACCTGACATCAATGACATACTACTATATAGAAAGCACCTTGTTATGCAGAACATTTCGGGCAAATTAGGTCAATTTTGTCCCAGGATGCGACCCACACCAGTCGACTAACACCCAGGTACCCATTTTAAACTGATGGGTGAACATAGACAACCGGTGTAAGGAAACACGTCCGATGTTTCCACGCCCTTCGCCGGGAATCGAACCCGGACCCTCACCGTGTGAAGCGAGAGCAGATAAAACGTTGCCAGATGGACTACTGTCACACCCTGAGTCATCATATACTGGAATGCGATAAAATTAAAAATAATAATATAATATCTTTATTTACTACAAGTACATGGTATATAGGCCTAGCTGACATCAATGACATAATAATATATATAGAAAGCCCCTTGTTATGCTGAGCATTTCGGGCAAATTAGGTCATTGTCCCAGGATGCGACTCACACCAGTCTACTAACTCCTAGGTACCCATTTTACTGATGGGTGAACATAGACACAAGGTGTAAAGAAACACGCCCAATGTTTCTACCCTCGCCGTGTGAAGCGAGAGCTTTAGCCACCATTTTACGGGGCACTATGAATTCAGAGACAACTCACCCAGAAATGTTCAAGATATGTCAAAGTATTTTATCCACAGTGGTATATTACAGATCATTCTGGAAAAATACCCTGACTTTGTTCACTTTAAATAAAGCTAATATTTGCATTAAGGTTCATTACCTTTGTAACTTGCTCAGCTATCAAAACTTTGGGGTCCAGTCCCTGGACCCATATGTACCTCTGTAATCTTTTGACTACCGCCCACAGGATGGGTATGGGGTGCATAATATAGATATTAAACTATAACTGGTGTCAGAAGCCAGACACAGGTATGACAGTATTGTAGACAGTGTACACCTTTAGTGAATTCCCTCTCACATTGGTCTTTAAGTGCATGATAGAACTTATGAAGTGGCTGACGCACAGGCCTTCAAAATGGCAGCAAATTATGTTTTATGGGTTATCAAATCTTAGTTTAAGGACAATCACGAAAATACCTCAAACTGAACATCAGTAACCTGAGAAAGCTGGAGACTGACACAAGTCATCTAGGGCACATTCTGCAATGTGAACACTATTCTTGTGCTCAATGATCACTGAAACAAAGGAAAACAATGCGTTACGATACAATATGTATTCTCCATGTGCTGGGTCTTCGAACACCTTGTATCTAGTTTTGATATTAAACTGATACTTAGGCCTGATTTAAATGCTAAAAGTCGGTCCCAATTTCCTACAACACAACGTAAGATTACCACAGTAAAAACTGGAACAACATGACAACGAAATAACAGAACGCTAATCAACAGCGATTGTTGGGTGCAAGTATCATCAGGTGAAAAAAGGTGGCATGCAAACTACGACTTGTGCACAGCGCCTGCTGCTCAACCCTTCACCTTGGCGAGCGTTGACCCTGTGATGGTGGGTTTTATGCCAGGACAGAGCATAAGGTGCCGCCGTCACCATGATAGCCAGCGTTCCGTGCCTCGGGGTGTGCTCAACCTACCACCGTGACCCCACTTCCTGCTTCCTGCCGCTCCTCTCTTCATACTCCTGCCATCTCATTTTCCAGTATTTAAGACGAAAAGTGAAAACAGCACCAATCGTGCTAACACGGAATACAAGGGGACCTAACTTACAGGTTATGTGCTGCTATAGATAATCTACGTGTTTCCTTAAGACACTTGCTGACCCTGTTTACCTAACAGTAATTAGGCACCTGAAGGTTAGCCGACTGGTATGGGCCGCATCCTGGGGACAAAAATTGACTAAAGTTGCCCTAAATGCTCTGCATAACCAGGGGCTTTCTGTATACTATGTCACTGATATCAGCTAGGTCTGTTTAAGTTGTATCATGTACTTGTGGAAATAAAAGATTATTTTACATTTAATTCTGTCTAGCTATGTGTTACATGGCAAGACTTGCCTTCAAGTCTACACACGACGTTCCATTTTAAACAACTTAGAGCGAACCGATATCAATCAATAAAGTTTTGCTCTGCACATTTTTTTTTTTTTTTTGCCATATCTATATGGTTGGGATTAGAATAATATATCTGGCTCTCTTCCCTCGACCTACAGAGGATCTCGTTACAAATATATTTACGTTCAATTGTGAGGAAGACAAACTGTTGGACAGATTCACAATAACGTAAACAAATTCTGACGAACTCAGGTTCCCTTGTACAAGCTGCCACACTGATGGGAAGGTAGCCAGACCCAGGCAGTGCCTGCAGAAAGACCCGGGAAGTACCTGCTGCAAGACCCGGGAAGTACCTACTGCCAGACCCGGGAATTACCTGCAGCCAGACCCGGGAAGTACCTACAGCCAGACCCGGGAAGTATCTGCAGCCAGACCCGGGAAGTACCTGCAGCCAGACCCGGGAAGTACCTGCAGCCAGACCCGGGAAGTACCTGCAGCCAGACCCAGGCAATACCTGCAGCCAGACCCGGGAAGTACCTGCAGCCAGACCCGGGAAGTACCTGCAGCCAGACCCGGGAAGTGCCTGCTGCAAGACCTGGGAAGTACCTGCTGCAAGACTTGGGAACTATCTCTTGCAAGACCCGGGAACTATCTGCTGCAAGATCCACTTCAAGACCCAGCCAGTACCCGCTGCAGCACACACACTAGAGAGTAAGGACCCGCATAAAACCCGGGTTGCCACTACCGGCCACTCTAATCGTTCACTTCCGATTACTTCCAGCTTGCCCGGACTCCCGAACTTTCCGCAATTACCCGAGCCAGTGCTCCCGGTCCTGGTACTTGCCTTCCCACCCACCTCTGTACCATCTCCCTCTGTACCATCTTTCCCCTGTACCATCTCCCTCTGTACCATCTTTGCTTAGTATCACCTTTCTTCTTTTCACGGAGACAATATATTTCAGTAATAATTCAGATAACTGTATGGGTGGCAGACTGTAAGATAACCATCCATGGAGGAACAACCTTCCCGTCTTACGAGTGTAAACAGTCTTGATGTCTGTAGCTAATGATGGCCGTGTTGATTCTATGTTGACGTTCACTTATTTCCTTCATCCATAGTTTTTGTGTATTCTAAGGATATGTGTATTAAGTATAATCTTTCTGAGATAAAGTAGGGAAATGGTCTGTGTTGATGACTAAATGGAGGAAGAGGTGGAGGGGAAGTGGTGGGGAGGGTTGGGGATAAGTCCAGGCAAATGAAGGGTGGGTAAGAGGGAGGTGGAGGGGATAGATGGGTGGAGGCACTGAGTGGAGGTAGTGGCGAGGTAGTGATAAATGATGAAGGTAATGATAGGGTCTAGAGGTAGCGCACGTGCTGGAGGTGGTGGTGGTGGTGATTACAGTGGTGGTGATGGTGGTGATTACAGTGGTGATGGTGGTGGTCACACTCAGGTAACAATCCCAGCTGTGTCCTTGTTGTGACTTTGGCGGACGCCTCATGTATGAGGTGAGTACTGCCTCATGTATGAGGTGAGATTCATCATGCGACACTTGACATTGTGATTCATCATGCGACACTTGACACTGTGATTCATCATGCGACACTTGACATTGTGATTCATCACGCGACACTTGACACTGTGATTCATCATGCGACACTTGACATTGTGATTCATCATGCGACACTTGACATTGTGATTCATCATGCGACACTTGACATTGTGATTCATCACGCGACACTTGACATTGTGATTCATCACCCGACACTTGACATTGTGATTCATCACGTGACAATTGATGTTGTGATTCATCACCCGACACTTGACATTGTGATTCATCACGTGACAATTGATGTTGTGATTCATCACCCGACACTTGACACTGTGAATCATCACGTGACAATTGATGTTGTGATTCATCACGCGACACTTGACACTGTGATTCATCATGCGACACTTGACATTGTGATTCATCACCCGACACTTGACATTGTGATTCATCACCCGACACTTGACATTGTGATTCATCACGTGACAATTGATGTTGTGATTCATCATGCGACACTTGACATTGTGATTCATCACCCAACATTTGACATTGTGATTCATCACCCAACACTTGACATTGTGATTCATCACCCAACACTTGACATTGTGATTCATCACCCAACACTTGATATTGTGATTCACCACCCAACACTTGACATTGTGATTCATCACCCAACACTTGATATTGTGATTCATCACGCGACACTTGATATTGTGATTCATCACCCAACACTTGACATTGTGATTCATCACCCAACACTTGACATTGTGATTCATCACCCAACACTTGACATTGTGATTCATCACCCAACACTTGACATTGTGATTCATCACCCGACACTTGATGTTGTGATTCATCATGCGACACTTGACATTGTGATTCATCATGCGACACTTGACATTGTGATTCATCATGCGACACTTGACATTGTGATTCATCATGCGACACTTGACATTGTGATTCATCACTCGACACTTGACATTGTGATTCATCAGGCGACACTTGACACTGTGATGCATCAGGCGACACTTGACACTGTGATGCATCAGGCGACACTTGACACTGTGATTCATCAGGCGACTCTTGACACTGTGATGCATCAGGCGACACTTGACACTGTGATGCATCAGGCGACACTTGACACTGTGATTCATCAGGCGACACTTGACACTGTGATGCATCAGGCGACACTTGACACTGTGATTCATCAGGCGACTCTTGACACTGTGATGCATCAGGCGACACTTGACACTGTGATGCATCAGGCGACACTTGACACTGTGATTCATCAGGCGACACTTGACACTGTGATGCATCAGGCGACACTTGACACTGTGATACATCAGGCGACACTTGACACTGTGATTCATCAGGCGACACTTGACACTGGGATGCATCAGGCGACACTTGACACTGTGATTCATCAGGCGACACTTGACACTGTGATGCATCAGGCGACACTTGACACTGTGATGCATCACCCGACACTTGACACTGTGATTCCTCACCCGACACTTGACACTGTGATGCATCACGCGACACTTGACACTGTGATTCATCAGGCGACACTTGACACTGTGATGCATCAGGCGACACTTGACACTGTGATTAATCAGGCGACACTTGACACTGTGATGCATGAGGCGACACTTGACACTGTGATACATCAGGCGATACTTGGCACTGTGATTCATCAGGCGACACTTGACACTGTGATTCATCAGGCGACACTTGACACTGTGATGCATCAGGTGACACTTGACACTGTGATTCATCAGGCGACACTTGACACTGTGATGCATCAGGCGACACTTGACACTGTGATTCATCAGGAGACACTTCACACTGTGATGCATCAGGTGACACTTGACACTGTGATTCATCAGGCGACACTTGACACTGTGATTCATCAGGCGACACTTGATACTGTGATGCATCAGGCGACACTTGACACTGTGATTCATCAGGCGACACTTGACACTGTGATGCATCAGGTGACACTTGACACTGTGATTCATCAGGCAACACTTGACACTGTGATTCATCAGGCGACACTTGATACTGTGATGCATCAGGCGACACTTGACACTGTGATTCATCAGGCGACACTTGACACTGATTCATCAGGCGACACTTGACACTGTGATTCCTCACCCGACACTTGACACTGTGATGCCTCACGCGACACTTGACACTGTGATTCATCAGGCGACACTTGACACTGTGATGCATCAGGCGACACTTGACACTGTGATGCATCAGGCGACACTTGACACTGTGATTCATCAGGCGACACTTGACACTGTGATGCATCAGGCGACACTTGACACTGTGATTCATCAGGCGACACTTGACACTGTGATGCATGAGGCGACACTTGACACTGTGATACATCAGGCGATACTTGGCACTGTGATTCATCAGGCGACACTTGACACTGTGATTCATCAGGCGACACTTGACACTGTGATGCATCAGGTGACACTTGACACTGTGATTCATCAGGCGACACTTGACACTGTGATGCATCAGGCGACACTTGACACTGTGATTCATCAGGCGACACTTGACACTGTGATGCATCAGGCGACACTTGACACTGTGATTCCTCACCCGACACTTGACACTGTGATGCCTCACGCGACACTTGACACTGTGATTCATCAGGCGACACTTGACACTGTGATGCATCAGGCGACACTTGACACTGTGATGCATCAGGCGACACTTGACACTGTGATGCATCAGGTGACACTTGACACTGTGATTCATCAGGCGACACTTGACACTGTGATGCATCAGGCGACACTTGACACTGTGATTCATCAGGAGACACTTGACACTGTGATGCATCAGGTGACACTTGACACTGTGATTCATCAGGCGACACTTGACACTGTGATTCATCAGGCGACACTTGATACTGTGATGCATCAGGCGACACTTGACACTGTGATTCATCAGGCGACACTTGACACTGTGATTCATCAGGCGACACTTGACACTGTGATGCATCAGGTGACACTTGACACTGTGATTCATCAGGCGACACTTGACACTGTGATGCATCAGCCGACACTTGACACTGTGATGAATCAGGCGACACTTGACACTGTGATGAATCAGGCGACACTTGACACTGTGATTCATCAGGCGACACTTGACACTGTGATGCATCAGGTGACACTTGACACTGTGATTCATCAGGCGACACTTGACACTGTGATGCATCAGGCGAAACTTGACACTGTGATTCATCAGGCGACACTTGACACTGTGATTCATCAGGCGACACTTGATACTGTGATGCATCAGGCGACACTTGACACTGATATATCAGGCGACACTTGACAATGTGATGCATCAGGCGACACTTGACACTGTGATGCATCAGGCGACACTTGACACTGTGATTCATCACCCGACACTTGATACTGTGATGCATCAGGCGACACTTGACACTGTGATGCATCAGGCGACACTTGACACTGTTATATCTCATATTAAGATATCAGCTGTTTCCTGTGATCTTATTGCATATACGAGGGAGATCAAGAAGTTCAGGGTGAGTGCTAAATCCGAAGGGGTCACACAGCTCCTGGAGAAAATGGAAGGGATTCAGTCTTAGTTTAAGAAATTGGAGCACAGGTTCAAGTCCTCACATTAAGAGCCCTCAGCAGCCTCAAGGAACCTCCCATGATGGAGCCCTCAGCAGCCTCAAGGAACCTCTCTTGGAGCCCTCAACAGCCTCAAGGAACCTCCCTTGATGGAGCCCTCAACAGCCTCAAGAAACCTCCTTTGATGGAGCCCTCAACAGCCTCAAGGAACCTCCTTTGATGGAGCCCTCAACAGCCTCAAGAAACCTCCTTTGATGGAGCCCTCAGCAGCCTCAAGGAACCTCCTTTGATGGAGCCCTCACAGCCTCAAGGAACCTCCCTTGATGGAGCCCTTAGCAGCCTCAAGGAACCTCTCTTGGAGCCCTCAGCAGCCTCAAGGAACCTCCCTTGATGGAGCCCTCAGCGGCCTCAAGGAACCTCCCTTGATGGAGCCCTCAGGAGCCTCAAGGAACCTCCCTTGATGGAGCCCTCAGCAGCCTCAAGGAACCTCCCTTGATGGAGCCCTCAGCAGCCTCTAGGAACCTCTCTTGGAGCCCTCAACAGCCTCAAGGAACCTCCTTTGATGGAGCCCTCAGCAGCCTCAAGGAACCTCCCTTGATGGAGCCCTTAGCAGCCTCAAGGAACCTCTCTTGGAGCCCTCAGCAGCCTCAAGGAACCTCCCTTGATGGAGCCCTCAGCGGCCTCAAGGAACCTCCCTTGATGGAGCCCTCAACAGCCTCAAGGAACCTCTCTTGGAGCCCTCAGCAGACTCAAGGAACCTCCTTTGATGGAGCCCTCAGCAGCCTCAAGGAACCTCTCTTGGAGCCCTCAGCAGCCTCAAGGAACCTCCCTTGATGGAGCCCTCAGGAGCCTCAAGGAACCTCCCTCGATGGAGCCCTCAGCAGCCTCTAGGAACCTCTCTTGGAGCCCTCAACAGCCTCAAGGAACCTCCCTTGATGGAGCCCTCAGCAGCCTCAAGGAACCTTTCTTGGAGCCCTCAGCAGCCTCAAGGAACCTCCCTTGATGGAGCCCTCAACAGCCTCAAGGAACCTCCCTTGATGGAGCCCTCAGCAGCCTCAAGGAACATCCCTTGATGGAGCCCTCAACAGCCTCAAGGAACCTCCTTTGATGGAGCCCTCAGCAGCCTCAAGGAACCTCCCTTGATGGAGCCCTTAGCAGCCTCAAGGAACCTCTCTTGGAGCCCTCAGCAGCCTCAAGGAACCTCCCTTGATGGAGCCCTCAGCGGCCTCAATGAACCTCCCTTGATGGAGCCCTCAACAGCCTCAAGGAACCTCTCTTGGAGCCCTCAGCAGACTCAAGGAACCTCCTTTGATGGAGCCCTCAGCAGCCTCAAGGAACCTCCCTGGAGCCCTCAGCAGCCTCAAGGAACCTCCCTTGATGGAGCCCTCAGGAGCCTCAAGGAACCTCCCTTGATGGAGCCCTCAGCAGCCTCTAGGAACCTCTCTTGGAGCCCTCAACAGCCTCAAGGAACCTCCCTCGATGGAGCCCTCAACAGCCTCAAGGAACCTCCCTCGATGGAGCCCTCAGCAGCCTCAAGGAACCTCTCTTGGAACTCTCAGCAGCCTCAAGGAACCTCCCTTGATGGAGCCCTCAGCAGCCTCAAGGAGCCTCCCTTGATGGAGCCCTCAGCAGCCTCAAGGAACCTCCTTTGATGGAGCCCTCAGCAGCCTCAAGGAACATCCCTTGATGGAGCCCTCAACAGCCTCAAGGAACCTCTCTCGATGGAGCCCTCAGCAGCCTCAAGGAACATCCCTTGAAGGAGCCCTCAACAGCCTCAAGGAACCTCCCTCGATGGAGCCCTCAGCAGCCTCAAGGAACCTCTCTTGGAGCTCTCAGCAGCCTCAAGGAACCTCCCTTGATGGAGCCCTCAGCAGCCTCAAGGAACATCCCTTGATGGAGCCCTCAACAGCCTCAAGGAACCTCCCTCGATGGAGCCCTCAGCAGCCTCAAGGAACATCCCTTGAAGGAGCCCTCAACAGCCTCAAGGAACCTCCCTCGATGGAGCCCTCAGCAGCCTCAAGGAACCTCTCTTGGAGCTCTCAGCAGCCTCAAGGAACCTCCCTTGATGGAGCCCTCAGCAGCCTCAAGGAGCCTCCTTTGATGGAGCCCTCAGCAGCCTCAAGGAACCTCTCTTGATGGAGCTCTCAGCAGCCTCAAGGAACCTCTCTTGGAGCCCTCAACAGCCTCAAGGAACCTCCCTTGATGGAGCCCTCAGCAGCCTCAAGGAACCTACCTTGATGGAGCCCTCAACAGCCTCAAGGAACCTCCTTTGATGGAGCCCTCAGCAGCCTCAAGGAACCTCCCTTGATAGAGCCCTCAGCAGCCTCAAGGAACCTCTCTTGGAGCCCTCAGCAGCCTCAAGGAACCTCCCTTGATGGAGCTTTCAGCAGCCTCAAGGAACCTCCCTTGATGGAGCCCTCAGCAGCCTCAAGGAAGTTCCATTGATGGAGCCCTCAGCAGCCTCTAGGAAGTTCCATTGATGGAGCCCTCAGCAGCCTCAAGGAACCTCTCTTGGAGCCCTCAGCAGCCTCAAGGAACCTCCCTTGATGGAGCCCTCAGCAGCCTCAAGGAACCTCTCTTGGAGCCCTCAGCAGCCTCAAGGAACCTCTCTTGATAGAGCCCTCAGCAGCCTTAAGGAACGTCTCTTGGAGCCCTGAGCAGCCTCAAGGAACCTCTCTTGATGGAGCCCTCAGCAGCCTCAAGGAACCTCCCTTGATGGAGCCCTCAGCAGCCTCAAGGAACCTCCCTTCACACTTTCTTATGATAACTCTGTTATTCTGAGGTGTTGTCTTGCGTTTTCTTCCACATCTTCCTCGACGCAGCACTCCACAATCACCAGGGTCGTCCGCTCTTTTCAGAATCCGACCAATAGTTGACTTTGCTAAGGTCAGATTTTCGGCGATCTGTCTGATACTCAAATCAACTTCCTAGTGTAACATCCATCATGAACTTTAGCAGTAATCATGAATTGAACGGGAGAATTTGGCAAAACCACATTCACTCGTGGAGCACGTTTACAGGAATAGCCTTACAGAACAACAGCTGCTGTAGCACTGACGAGAGTCGCATGGTAACACCCCACAGCTGGATGATTGCCAGAAGCAGGTAGCAAACTTCTGAAAAGAACTCAAACTACATTAATTAAGCTGGAGACCAAGACATATGAGATAATCACAAAATTTACTCTTATCCCAATTAATTTGCACACTACTCTGTGTGTGTGTGTGTGTGTATACATATTATATATATATATATATATATATATATATATATATATATATATATATATATATATATATATATATATACAGAGACGGGATGCGCATAACTCTTGTTGCAGCTACGAACAAGGAATCGCAATTAGGTAATTAAAGAAGCAGTGACGTGGGTTTAGCTATGGATGGTGGATGTTTAGTGAATGTTGATGTATTTTTGTATTTAGCACAATTTGTTACATCGCTAGTGTGCTGTTAGCACAGTCTGAGCTGGTAACTTCAGTATTGCAATGGGGATATCGTCAAATATTAGCTATGCCAGCTTCAAATATATCCTTTTTGCAAAGATGGAGTTACTATTACAAAAGAGAAATGGATTTTTTTATGAAGAGATCTCCATCAATCCAGAGCAGAGGCAACATAAATTATATATACCGAAGACTGAGGGGCAAAAAATAGGTTAGAGAGAAAATTAGATGACATTACGCACACTAGTTAGCGGGACTTGAGTCCTGGAAATGGGAAGTACAATACCTGAACTTTAAAGGAGTGGTCTGGGATACTGGCAGTTTGGAGGGATTATGTTTTATGTATTATATATATCTTTATATATGCTTCTAAACTGTCGTATCTGAGTGCCTCTGCAAAGACTGATTATGTATGAGTGAGGTGAAAGTGTTGAATGATGATTAAAGTATTTTCTTTTTTGGGGATTTTCTTTCTTTTTAGGTCACCCTGCCTGGGTGGGAGACGGCAGACTTGTTGAATATATATGAAGGAGGGGTGTTAATGTTAGTTTTATAACTGTAACGCCTCTGGCAAGACAGTAATGGAGGGAATGATGAAAGTTTTTCTTTTTCGGGCCACCCTGCCTTGGTGGGAGACGGCCGATGTGTTAATAAAAAATAATATATATATATATCTCAAACTCTTACTGACGTTCACTAAACATATACTGACCTAAGATGAGTAGGGCTTCAAAAGGTAAGCTGTAGTATTACTGAATATTTATCAAAGAAACCATACATGCTCCGTATACATACATACAGGTAGTTGTATTTGGCAGGGTGGAAGGGATGGAAGGAGGGAGGGAGAGTAGGAAGGAGGGAGGGAGAGTAGGAAGGAGGGAGGGAGAGTAGGAAGGAGGGAGGGAGAGTAGGAAGGAGGGAGGGAGAGTAGGAAGGAGGGAGGGAGAGTAGGAAGGAGGGAGGGAGAGTAGGAAGGAGGGAGGGAGAGTAGGAAGGAGGGCTGGAGGGAGGGAGCAGACAGGAAGGGTTGTGGAGTGTTCACTGATCTTGTACAGTAGTGTGAGGGAGGCTGTGCGCGACGCATCCAGGTGAGAGCTGAGGGAGGGTCCAGCTTCCACCACTCCTGCCGCTCACCCACACGGGTTTAGCGCTTCATAAAATAACAGCAACCACGTGACCCAACACCAGGATAACTAGAGTGATGTCTGCACCAGCTTAGCCACAACCCCCTGAATTCTGACGATACTCGCAGTGTGCTTTGTGTATGTAGTGGTAAAGACTTGACCCTCCGTCTGCTGATCATTGACCAATCAGGCTGTTGGTGACAGCAGCAAGGAACATTAATGGTGACATTTAAAACCTAAAGCTGTGTACAGATGTGTTAAGTGAAACACTGACTCTTGTGATGGTGAACACGTATGGTGAGTCACTGTAGTGATGGTGTAACATATATGGTCACTGTTGGTCACACGTGTGTGGGGGAAAGAGGAAGGTACCGGTTATTATTATAGTGAGTGATGGTGACAAATACTAAGTGATGGTGACAAATGCTAAGTGATGGTGACAAATGCTAAGTGATGGTGACAAATACTAAGTGATGGTGACAAATGCTAAGTAATGGTGACAAATGCTAAGTGATGGTGACAAATGCTAAGTGATGGTGACAAATACTAAGTGATTGTGACAAATGCTAAGTGATGGTGACACGCTAATCGATGATGACAAATGCTAAATGATGGTGACACACATGCAGCTCTTGGTACCTCCTCCTGTATTGTGTGTGTGTGTGTGTGTACTTACCTATTTGTACTCGCCTAATTGTGGTTGCAGGGATCGATTCATAGTTCCTGGCCCCGCCTCTTCACTTGTCACTAATAGGTCCTTTCTTTCCCTGCTCCATGAGCTTTATCATACCTCGTCTTAAAACTATGTATAGTTCCTGCCTCCACTACGTCACTTTCCAGACTATTCCACTTCCTGACAACTCTTTAACTGAAGAAATACTTCCTAACATCCCTGTGATTCATCTGAGTCTTCAACTTCCAATTGTGTCCCCTTGTTGCTGTGTCCCATCTCTGGAACATTCTGTCTCTGTCCACCTTGTCAATTTCTCGCAGTATTTTGCATGTCGTTATCATGTCTTCCCCCTCTGTACTCACCTGGTTGTGGTGGTGGTGTGTGTGTGTGTGTGTGTGTGTGTGTGTGTGTGTGTACACATCTAGGTGCCATAAATCTGGGTAACAAAATATAACTCCTCCATTAATATTATCTCCCTCACGTAGAAGTCATTCAGAGATAATTCTCGATATTATGTTTGTAAACTCTGTGATCTTCTGGGGCTCGGGGTCGCTAGAGTGCTTGTTCACAACACAAAGCTTGTTAGGACTCTCTGGGGGGCTCGTTAAAACTCTCTGGGGGCTCGTTAAAACTCTCTGGGGGCTCGTTAAAACTCTCTGGGGGCTCGTTAAAACTCTCTGGGGGCTCGTTAAAACTCTCTGGGGGCTCGTTAAAACTCTCTGGGGGCTCGTTAAAACTCTCTGGGGGCTCGTTAAAACTCTCTGGGGGCTCGTTAAAACTCTCTGGGGGCTATTAAAACTCTCTGGGGGCTCGTTAAAACTCTCCGGGGCTCGTTAAAACTCTCTGGGGGGCTCGTTAAAACTCTCTGGGTGGCTCGTTAAAACTCTCTGGTGGGCTCGTTAAAACTCTCTGGGGGCTCGTTAAAACTCTCTGGGGGGCTCGTTAAAACTCTCTGGGGGGCTCGTTAAAACTCTCTGGGGGGGCTCGTTAAAACTCTCTGGGGACTCTTTAAAACTCTCTGGGGGCTCGTTTTATCACACAATCTAGAGAGCATACTAGCAAAAATGATGGTAATGTTGTAGTATCTCTGGTAATACTGTATCATTTCTGGTAACACTATTATTTCTGGTAATACTGTATTATTTCTGGTAATACTGTATTATTTCTGGTAATACTGTATTATTTCTGGTAATACTGTATTATTTCTGGTAATACTGTATTATTTCTGGTAATACTGTATTATTTCTGGTAATGCATCGTCCGTTAGTAACCGTCAAGATCGTACTCAATACACTGTGACACAACACAATAAGTGTCAGGGGCCCAAGACTGTTCAACTGTCTCCCAGCATACACAAGGGGGATTACCAATAGACCCCTGGCTGTCTTGAAGGAGCCGGACAGACACCTCAAGTCAGTACCTGACCAGCCGGCTGTGGTTCGTACGTCGGTTTACGTGCGGCCAGCAGTAACAGCCTGGTTTATCAGGTCCTGATCCACCGCGAAGCCTGGTCATGGACCAGGCCGCGGGGGCGTTGACCCCTGAAACACCCTCCAGGTATAGCCGTTAGGCTTCAGCGGAAAAGGGTTAGACCAGGTCGGTTCAAACCCAGGAGAAAAAGCGTGTGAACTTGCTACTGAGACTCCAGCAAGTTTCTCTATTCCTGTCACTCTGGTGAACCTATGACATGTCCTGACTGTGGGCCACTACAGAGTGATGACTGTGGGCCACTGCAGAGTGATGACTGTGGTCCACTGCAGAGTGATGACTGTAGGCCACTACAGAGTGATGACAGCTGTGGGATGGATGGACTCTCAGAAGAGTTATGTCCAGCTCCCACACATGACAAAAGCTCCATGACCAACTCCCTCACATGACAAAAGCTCCATGACCAACTCCCTCACATGACAAAAGCTCCATGACCAACTCCCTCACATGACAAAAGGCAAACGCTGAAGAAATTTAAATTTATTTGTCCATTCCTCCAGATTTTTGTCCTCCCTGCCTCGTGTAAGAGAGAGAGAGAGAGAGAGAGAGAGAGAGAGAGAGAGAGAGAGAGAGAGAGAGGGACTCGCAATCTTCCCCTCTCGTGCATATTATTCCTTAAAAAGGGCCATCAGCCGACCACTTCTCGCATCTGAATCGCCTTTTGTGTGACCATCTCTGACGATTTTCTACGAATGTTTGTTGTCTGAAGGTGTACCGTTGTACCGCGGTCCACGTCAGCGCTGGGACAGGTCCTTGCGGTGTGGTGTACCATTGTACTCAATGGTCCACGTCAGAGCTGGGACAGGTCCTTGTTGTGTGAAGATGTACCATTGTACCCAGTGGTCTACGTCAGCGCTGGGACAGGTACTTGTGGTGTGAAGGCGTGCCATTTTACTCAATGGTCCACGTCAGCCAAGATTTTTGGTGTGTGAAAAACATGGTAGCCAGCGGTGCATGTCAGTTCCGACCCTTCTGGTGTGTAGCACCACTGTACCCAGTGATACCATCATACACAGTGGTTCACGTCAGCGGTGGACCGGGCCAGCCGCCTCCTTATGTACACGGTGGAACAGCTGTGTGCTGTTGAAGGCTATCTAAAACCCGTTCTGAGCAGCTGCGTTAAGAGGCACCTAAGTTCCCCCGTCTTTTAGTAACATGTTCATTTTTCCACTATAATCTACCTTGTCCATAATTAATAATGCATTTGCTTTGTCTGTTTCGTAAGTTGTACCATGAATTAAGGAAAGATCCTGGACTTCACCTTTCGAAACAGACAAAGCAAATGCATTATTAATTATGGACAAGGTAGATTATAGTGGAAAAATGAACGTTATTAGAAAACGGGGAACTTACGTGCCTCTTAAACCTCCTTGCTTGTTGACATCCGTGTGGTGGTAAACGCGAGGTACAGACTGCATCAGAACAGCGTACATCTCGCCACAAGAAAACAGTAAGCTATTTTTTTATCCTCGTGAATCAAACTTCGTGATAAAGCTCAATCGTAAATTACATATTTTTTGGACTACGTGTGTTTTGAAGCCAAGCAGTGTGGCTTATCTCTGTTGGAGTCGTTCGATCCTTCACTAGGATGCGACTCACACCAGTGAACTAACACCTAGACATCAGCTTACTGCCAGAGGAAGTCTAACAGGTGCTGTGTTGATGGATGTTGCAGTCATTAAACATAGGTGCTTTCAAAGAGCCTCCCACAGAGCTTTCAGGTCCCGTGTTGATGGGTACCTCAGGTCACTCAACACTGACATCTATTATATAAATTAGTAATTCTCAAGCTTGTCTAGCGTGTACCCCCTAGCTACTTTGTATTATCAACCGCGTACCTACCCCTTGTGCACCTATGAAAAATACATTCTTAGGTATAAAAACAGGTACCGAATGCGTCGTTAACAGTCACCCATTCCACTGTTTTCACAACAGTGCCATGGTGTCCCAATATAGTACTGAACCGCAGTACGTCTTATTAAACAAGATGATCTCAATATCTGGAAACTACGTTTGTCTATAAAATATTGAATATAAATAAATTTTAAAACGTAAGTGCCAGTAAAAATACATCAAATTAGAATAACACACTTCCATACCCAGTGAAGATACCTTGGCCTACCCCAGTCTGCACCCCCCTTCCCCCCGATATAAACCATCAAACCATCTTGTTGTTAAACCTGGGTAGAGTTACGAGGTTGCAAGCTGAGTAGGTGCTTGTTGTGGGGTAGAGGTTATGTATTTTGGTTCACTGACGGGTGCTTCCCTGCATAGGCAACAACAAAAGCTGCAAGAACTGCTGCTGCTGTTGTGGTTGAGGTTCACCACGTGGCCCACAGGAAGACGGTAATTTGCCAGGCTCCTGCGTGCATGTCACCCCACACTGCACGTTGCCCACATTGCACGTTGCCCACATTGCACGTGTACATTTTCCTCTCTGCTACACGACTCTGCTTGGCACCACCTCACTCACCTACTCTCCTAGACACCACCTCACTCACCTAGACACCACCTCACTCACCTACTCTCCTAGACACCACCTCACTCACCTAGACACCACCTCACTCACCTACTCTCCTAGACACCACCTCACTCACCTACTCTCCTAGACACCACCTCACTCACCTACTCTCCTAGACACCACCTCACTCACCTACTCTCCTAGACACCACCTCACTCACCTACTCTCCTAGATACCACCTCACTCACCTACTCTCCTAGACACCACCTCACTCACCTACTCTCCTAGACACCACCTCACTCACCTACTCTCCTAGACACCACCTCACTCACCTACTCTCCTAGACACCACCTCACTCACCTACTCTCCTAGACACCACCTCACTCACCTACTCTCCTAGACACCACCTCACTCACCTACTCTCCTAGACACCACCTCACTCACCTACTCTCCTAGACACCACCTCACTCACCTACTCTCCTAGACACCACCTCACTCACCTACTCTCCTAGATACCACCTCACTCACCTACTCTCCTAGACACCACCTCACTCACCTACTCTCCTAGACACCACCTCACTCACCTACTCTCCTAGACACCACCTCACTCACCTACTCTCCTAGACACCACCTCACTCACCTACTCTCCTAGACACCACCTCACTCACCTACTCTCCTAGACACCACCTCACTCACCTACTCTCCTAGACACCACCTCACTCACCTACTCTCCTAGACACCACCTCACTCACCTACTCTCCTAGATACCACCTCACTCACCTACTCTCCTAGACACCACCTCACTCACCTACTCTCCTAACCACCTCAACAACGGTTCAACTGTCCTTGGGAAACTATCGTGGGAGCCTGGCAGTATTACTGTGATCGTGGGAGTCATGACTGCAACGTTTGCATTAACTTCCAATCTGGACGACCCTCCCTCCTCCACCTGGACGACCCTCCCTCCTCCACCTGGACGACCCTTTCTTCTCCACCTGGACGACCCTCCCTCCTCCACCTGGACGACCCTCTCTTCTCCACCTGGACGACCCTCCCTCCTCCACCTGGACGACCCTCCCTCCTCCACCTGGACGACCCTTCCTCCTCCACCTGGACGACCCTCCCTCCCTCCCCGTCCCGGGTTCGATTTCCAGGTGAAACAATTGGGCAAGTTTCCTGAGAGCCGTGCTGCCCCTACCCACCTCTGTCAGTGTGTTAACAGACTGTTGTAGAGAGCATCCAGGGAGTGAGGTGTCTGTTAGAAAAGTCAAGTTCAACTGGAATGTTGTCTTGTGTTAGGAGACTGAAGAACTAAGAAAACTAGTGAAAATTAACTACAGTGCCGTGTAAGAAACTAGAGAACCTGCTGGAATATCATCCTGTGTGAGAAAGAACCTGCTGGAATATCATCCTGTGTGAGAAAGAACCTGCTGGAATATCCAGTGTGAGAAAGAACCTGCTGAAATATCCAGTGTGAGAAAGAACCTGTTGGAATATCCAGTGTGAGAAAGAACCTGCTGAAATATCCAGTGTGAGAAAGAACCTGCTGGAATATCCAGTGTGAGAAAGAACCTGCTGGAATATCATCCTGTGTGAGAAAGAACCTGCTGGAATATCATCCTGTGTGAGAAAGAACCTGCTGGAATATCCTGTGTGAGAAAGAACCTGCTGGAATATCATCCTGTGTAAAAAAAACTCAAGAACTTGTTGGAAATATTGAAGTGTTGGGTAAAATGTGTCACCGCATGTTGACAAATGTTGTCTTAGCTTACAACACTGAAGAACTAAACACAACACTGTAGGCACCAATTAACACAGCACTGTAGGCAAGAAACTACAACACTGCTGGCAATAACACCACCTGTAGTGAAAAAACCTGTGGAATATCACCTGTGTGAGAAAGAACCTGTAGGAAACTTAATAACCAGTGTGAGAAAGAACCTCTGAAACTGTGAGGCAACACTTGAGAACACAACCTTGCTGGAATACCAGTGTGAGAAGAACCTAACTGGAAATCACTGTGTGAAAACAACACTGTGGAAATACACCTGTGCAATAAAACCAACACTGTGGCAAACTTAAAAACCTGTGGCACATTCACACTGTGCAACACAAACCCAAACTGTGGAAAACACCAACACTGTAGGCAACACTTAAACACCAACACTGTAGGCACCTTAAACACCAACACTGTAGGCACCACTTAAACACCAACACTGTAGGCAACACTTAAACACCAACACTGTAGGCACCACTTAAACACCAACACTGTAGGCAACACTTAAACACCAACACTGTAGGCAAAACTGGTTCCGAATTTATCGAAAGTTGACTTCCGATTCGTAGGAGAGGATTATAATTTCTGGGAAAGTGAGACAAAAATAGATCGAAGTTGATGAACAGAACACACAGGTTGGGGGACCGATTACCTCAACTCCATTTCCACAGCGTCTGTCGTTGTTCCTGGTATTAGATTCCGAATAAATGGTTTAGAAAAACCTTCAAGATGATAAAACACTTGTGCAACACTTGTGCAACACTTGTGCAACACGTGCAACACTTGGGAATCTTTATTCTGGAAACGTTTCGCTAAGACTGATGGGCTGAACACAGACGCCAGTCTGAGGGACTGATTACCTCAAACTCCTCCTCATCTTTCTCTTGCCTTCTCTACATTGGACTGAAGAAGCCACTGGCTGGCGAAACGTTTCCTCAGTATGTATTCCCAAATGTTGCACCAGCGTCTCAGTCTTCAACATGTCGGTTTTCTGAATCATTTACATTAACACAAATAAATACTAAGAACATAAGAAGGAACACTGCAGTAGGCCTACTGGCACATGAGAGGCAAGTCCAAATCACCTCCCGGCTTAAACCAATGACCCACCTAGTCAGGTCTGGTCACATTCACTTAAGTAAGAAACACGGCATCAGACCTATTAGCACAAGGTAGTCAGGTCCAACCCACACCCACTCATATATTTATTCAACCTATTTTTAAAACTACACAACGTTTTAGCTTCTATGACGGTACTCGAGAGTTTGTTCCACTCATCCACAACTCTAACAAAACCAGTGCTTTCCTATATCCTTCCTGAATCTGAACTTTTCCAACTTAAAGCCATTGCTGCGAGTCCTGTCGTGGCTAGATATTTTTAGCACACTATTTACCCCTTTATTTATTCCTGTTTTCCATTTATACTCCTCAGTCATATCCCCCGTAATTCTACGCCTTTCTAGAGTGCAGATTCAGGGTCCTCAGTCTATCATCATAGGGAAGATTTCTGATACATGGGATCAACTTTGTCATCCTCCTCTGTACGTTTTCCAGAGCATTTATATCCATTCTGTAATACGGTGACCAAAACTGTGCAGCATAATCTAAATGAAGCCTAACCAAGAATATATAGAGTTGAAGAACAACCTGAGGACTTCTATTATTTATACCTCTTGATATGAATCCAAGGATTCTGTTAGCTTTGTGTTGGTTTCAGATTACTGCTAACCAGAACTCCTAAATCCTTTTCGCAATCAGTAATATGAAGACCTACATTATTTATGAGATAAATGGTTTATTAAAACCGACAAGTTGAATACTGAGACACTTATGCAACATATGGGAATCTTTATCAAGTTTATCAGGGCCTGGGGATTTGTTCGGTTTTAATTTCTCTATTTGTCTGAGGACCATGTCACTAGTTACCCCAATCATTCATAGTTTATCGTCCTGTTTTATATAATTTATTATTTCTGGAATTTCGCTAGTGTCTTCCTGCGTAAAATCTGAGAGGAAATAAGAGTTAAAAATTTCACGTATTTCCTTATCACTGTCAGTGATCTGACCTGAGTTACTTTTGAGTGCGCCAATTTTGTCCCTAATCTTACTTCTATATACCTGAAATAAACCTTTTCGGTTAGTCTTCGAATCCATTGCCACTTTAGCCTCATAATCTCTCTTAGCTTTTCTTATTCCCTTTTTCATTTCTCTTTAATTTAATATATTGATTTCTTAACTGCCTCTCTCCTCTTCTGATATGCCTATATATGCCTCTCTTTTGACCAATGAGATGTTTTAATCTATTGTATATACATTTAGGATCATTTTTGGTTGATCTAATTTCCATACTTGGAACATAAGTTGTCTGGGCAGCTAGAACTATGCTCTGAAAAACGTCATATTGGCAACCAACACCACCTACCTGACCCATAGTCAGATCGTTCTAATTTAGCCCACCCAAATAATTTCTCAGTCCCATGAAATCGGCCAAGCAGAAGTCTGGGACAGAGACTTGAGGGATACTGACGAGGTAGGGAGGGATTAACATGCTGGTAACAAGGATACCAGAGCAGGGATGGAGGGTATGGACGTGGATGGAGTCACAACGTTATTAAAGACTTCAGGATGGTAAAAAAAAACAACGAATGAACTTAATGTGGTGGAAAGTAATTCTATATGCAGCTTTCAGAATAATTATGAGAGAGAGCAAAAGGCTGAAGCCAGGTGGGTCCACTGCAGGTTGAGAGTCCGCGCCAGGGAGCCAAGATTCGACCCCCAGCACCCATAATTGGGTGAGCATAGTTATTGTGCGCGTTGGTGTGCGCTGACAGCCGACATAACCGCGTCACAATCTGCGGCGGCGGCGACAGTGTCCACATACACTAATGAAGAATATACACAGATGCCTAACAAGCTTTTATTGTAAGAGTTTCACTCACGGTCGTGTCTGATCACCACCAGCTGCCCGTGGTGTGTGATCACCACCAGCTGCTCCGTGGTGTGTGATCACCACCAGCTGGCCGTGGTGTGTGATCACCACCAGCTGCCCGTGGTGTGTGATCACCAAAAGCTGGCCGTGGTGTGTGATCACCACCAGCTGCCCGTGGTGTGTGATCACCACCAGCTGGCCATGGTGTGTGATCACCACCAGCTGCTCCGTGGTGTGTGATCACCACCAGCTGCCCGTGGTGTGTGATCACCACCAGCTGCTCCGTGGTGTGTGATCACCACCAGCTGCCCGTGGTGTGTGATCACCACCAGCTGCTCCGTGGTGTGTGATCACCACCAGCTGCCCGTGGTGTGTGATCACCACCAGCTGGCCGTGGTGCGTGATCACCAGCTGCCCGTGGTGTGTAATCACCACCAGCTGCCGTGGTGTGTGATCACCAGCTGCCCGTGGTGTGTAATCACCACCAGCTGCCCGTGGTGTGTGATCACCACCAGCTGCCCGTGGTGTGTGATCACCACCAGCTGGCCGTGGTGCGTGACCACCACCAGCTGCCCGTGGTGTGTGATCACCACCAGCTGCTCCGTGGTGTGTGATCACCACCAGCTGCCCGTGGTGTGTATCACCACCAGCTGCCCGTGGTGTGTGACCACCACCAGCTGCCCGTGGTGTGTGATCACCACCAGCTGCCCGTGGTGTATGACCACCACCAGCTGCCCGTGGTGTGTGATCACCACCAGCTGCCCGCGGCCTACAAGCCTACATAGCTACACTAACCTAGCTGACCTAGCACTTACAGGAACTGGTTCATTTTGTTCTTGAAGTGTACTGTTGTACTGGCAGTATTTCTTATATCCACTGGTAGAAGTCTGAAGAGTCGTAGACCAGGGATGGTGACACGCGTCTTACTCCCAGAAGTTGTTATGGCAGTGTGTAGATTCGAGACCTGGCTCTCGGTTCCAGAGAGTACATTTAAAGTCCTTATAGCATATTCATCAATTTAAATATTTTACCGATTTTATGCGTGACATAAACAAACCGTAAGAAACAACAATATCTGAGACTTGAAAGCACAAGTAATTCGAGCAGCACCACCACTTACATCACTTCTCTTATTTTAAAGGTTCTCATAATCCAACCTGTCTGTTTCCTGTCATTTGCCGTGTCTGTCATATTTTGCTCTCTAAATGATAGGTAATCTCATGTTATTATTCCCAAATCCTTTGTTACAAATTTGATTATCCATTTCCCAACATTTTTTCCCTTCATTTCACGAGTCATCACTTCAACATCTGTGAAGAAAACACCTGCATCGTTGTTTTATCTCCCTTGCAAAGACTCGGTGACATATCAGCTATGATAGGAAGGATATTCCTGCTCTAATGTTGTCTACACTGCAACTGTGCTACTCTTGTTGTTGTTTTCATGAACTAACTAACTTGGCGTCCCAGCACCCTCTCCAAAGGGTTTGTAGATGTGTGTTGTTTGTGTTGCTGGTGTGTAGACGTGTTGGCTTGACTCTGCTGACTCCTCTCTCATCACTTGCTCTCCATCACCTCTAAGGCTTTTGCAATTTCAACTGAATCTTAACTTTTTCCCAGAGTACAAAGAGTGCTTGTACCAGTGACAGTTTTCCAGAGTACAGGGGCTGTACCAGTGACAGTTTTCCAGAGTACAAAGAGTGCTTGTACCAGTGACAGTTTTCCAGAGTACAAGGAGTGCTTGTACCAGTGACAGTTTTCACTTTGAAGAACTGTCAAGAAGTTTATATTTTTTCACTAAAAAAAAAAAAAGATAAATACGACTGACAATCATACATTATGCTAAAATATGCTTAACCTTAGTAGATTTTATGATTATTTATAAAAAAACAAGTATTGAAAAGTGCATCATTCTGGGAATCTGGCACAAATGTTGACGCCTGAACAAGGTGTGTTTCTCCTCCCATGTGTACAGGATTATCACGAACTTTGTTGCCTTATGTTGCAAGGTGAACACAGTCACTGAAAAGTGGATTCTGCAACTCTCATCATATAGAATGTTGCATACTGATCCATACTGCTCTTTGTGGTACCTTCTGTGGTGAGGTTACTGAGACAAGATCACCCTTACCTGCTGTAGTGAGGTTACTGAGACAAGATCACCCTTACCTGCTGTAGTGAGGTTACTGAGACAAGATCACCCCTTACCTGCTGTAGTGAGGTTACTGAGACAAGATCACCCATTACCTGCTGTAGTGAGGTTACTGAGACAAGATCACCCCTCCCCTCCTGGAGTTCTAAAGGGTTACAGTTCTCTCCCCTTCCACCTATGATGGGGTTACAGTCTCAGACCTCCTCTTTCTCTACATCTGCTCCCTCTTCCTCCACTCCTCCTCGGCGCGGTAACTGCCAATATAGCCGTGGGAACTCTCACCGGAAGTGCGGTTGTGCCGCACCTGGACAAGGACAGCATGCGGCTAGAGGGACATGCGGCTAGAGGGACATGCAACACATCTCGACTCAGTGGCTGTCAAGGTGTGTCCACAGAGAACTCAACGACTGCTGTCACCGCAACACACACTCCCAACGACTGCTCTCACCGCAACACACACTCCCAACGACTGCTCTCACCGCAACACTCCCAACGACTGCTCTCACCGCAACACACTCCCAACGACTGCTCTCACCGTAACACACACTCCCAACGACTGCTCTCACCGCAACACACACTCCCAACGACTGCTCTCACCGCAACACACTCCCAACGACTGCTCTCACCGCAACACACTCCCAACGACTGCTCTCACCGCAACACCCCAACGCTCTCACCCAACTCTCCCAACGACTGCTCTCACCGCAACACACTCCCAACGACTGCTCCGCAACTCTCCCAACGACTGTCTCACCGCAACACACTCCCAACGACTGCTCACCGCACACACTCCAACGACTGCTCTCACCGCAACACACTCCCAACGACTGCTCTCACCGCAACACACACTCCCAACGACTGCTCTCACCGCAACACACACGACTTCTCAACACGCTGACAGTATTTCTTCCAGCTGACAGAAACACTGGCATATTAAAAGTAACATTTTTATTTGTACAGAATATATCTGAAAGTTCCAGTGGGTGGGTTTGACATTTGTTTGTTCACATGTTGGTCAAGTTGTGACAATACATTGTCTTGAGTATGTCACGTTGTGGAACAAGCTTTTGTTGGGACAACCTTTCGCTCTGTGAAGAGCTTTATCTGTTAAAAGCTTTACCTGTGTAAAGCTGAGCACTTCTCCAGCCTGAGGGACTGACCACCTCAAACTGATTACATCTTTACCTCGCCACTACTGCTACATTCAATACATTTTCCGCTGCATTTGACCGATGAAGTCTACCGCGTATGCGAAACGTTTCAACAATAATCATACCCAACTGTTGCACATCTGCCTTACTCGTCAGTGTTGTGAATGGTTGCAGACAGTATTGTGAATGCAAACATTCACAATAATCTGTCTGCAACCATTCACAACACTGCCTGCAACCAGTATTGTGAAGGAGTGAAGAGTATTGTGAATGGCTGCAGACAGGGTACTGTGCATGGTTGCAGGCAGGGTATTGCAACTCTGCAGCGTGATGTAAACTGTTGACCCGTGTGTTGAAGACCAGTCTTGTACACCCGTGTGTTGAAGACCAGTCTTGTAGACCCGTGTGTTGAAGACCAGTCTTGTACACCTGTGTTACGTCAGTCTCTCAGAAGACATACAAGATAACGTTATCTATGATGTTCCTTACGAATTGTCTATATGCAACAAAAATATGATATGGCCTAATATGCAACTTTCATTGTGTCACCTTACAGGATATACTAAACTAGTGATGAATACACTTATGTACACACTTAACTCGATCCTCAGGAAGAGTGGTCTTGCAGTGACATGCTGGTTGGGTTGATGTGTGTGTGTGGGACGCAATCGTGGGACGCAATCGTGGGACGCAATCGTGGGCGCAGGGCACAGGCGCCCGCTCACCACCTGCTGTGTCATGCACGACCTCATGCATTTGCAAACTCCTGGGAAAAGTATGCAAATATCTCGCTGCCCTGCAAGGGGGCATCAAGGCCGTGTGATGGCCTGACAGCTCCTCTAGACCAGCTCTACTCCCAGGAAACAGGCTTTCGTCTTAAGGATTAGCTTCCCTCCAAAAGACTTGGATTCTTCCAGAGACCCAACTCTCCTGCAGATCTGCTGTCTTCATTACGATCAGTTTCTGGTCTTTCTCAAGATCAACTTTCTTCCAGGCTTCCGGATTACTTTCTGGGAAGGAACATTCTTCTTGGGGACTAAGTTCCCTCCAGAAGAATAGCTCGCCTGACATTCTTAAGAACTGATTCCCTTCTAAGAGAAGCTAATTATGGTGTATTGCTGATGCAGACAGTTTGTTGCACCAGCTAGCTGCGTGTTAGCTAAGCAGCAGCTGGCTAAAAAAAGGGGGGGAGGGTAAATGTTCCAGCCAAAGGGATGGCGGTGTTACTCTACGAGGCTTCCCACACCAAAACTACATTTGTACGGCTCTACATTTACGGCTTCTACATATCTTTTAGAGGTTTAAGAATGTGTACGAACAGATTTCAGTTCTCGGAAAAGATGCTGAACTAACACTTTGTGAAAACGTTGTGATATAGTAAAGTTTTATAAGGTGTTTGTTGGGGAAAACTCAGGAAGCAGCGTCGGTAGAAGAGCGGCTGCAGGATGGATGCCTGCAGAGTGCTCGCTCATCTCCTGCTGGAGCGGAAGAACAAGAATCGAGCAGCCAGGCAGCATCCTGCAGGAGTGGGAGGATCCAGAGGTCGCTTGTACCGCAGTGAGCCTGCCATCCACGCCCTGGGTGAGGACCTGCTGCCTCGTCCCCTCAACAACACCACCAGTAGAGGGTAGGAACACCCCACACACGCTACTCTTCTCACTTTACTCAAACTGTATCTTACTTCTCACTTATGCTCCCTATGTAGACCTCAAATTATTTATCATAAAAAAATTTCACTGCCTACATTATACGTAGATTAAATTTTTCATACATTATTATTAACTTTTTTTTTTACTCTACAGATCATTTTATATTTGTATATTTTTTTCTTCTATATATATATATGTTAGTATTTTTTAAATATTTCATGAAGAGTAAATTATAAAAGTTTGTACTGAGATATAGATGATAGGTGCTATAAAGTTGGTGTATTTTCAAGAACTGTGAAAGTTGTAACAAGCAAATCAATGGTGGACTGAAATATAATAGAACTAAGCTCCATAAAATATAGTACTGATTACAATTTGAATACAAGTCCAGGATTGTATAAACTAAATTCATTCGTTCACATAAAATTTGTGAGGATTATAAACTATGTTGACAAAATTCATCTTTACCTGACATGTCGCACTTAAACTGACTCAAAAACTTGAGAAAGCCTTTACATATCACCCTTAAGTTGACTAAAAATTTCAATAGAATGGAACTGTATTTGCAGCGTTGTGTGAGGTAAGACACAACCCAGTGTCTGCACTCTGAGCTCACATCTCTGCTATACACTTTTGTGACTATTTTCCCCTATTCCTTGATAATGTGAGAGATCATGAAAGCACTTTGATTGTTATTACTTTTCACTGTGATCTTATTGCATAGACATGTATGTGTGTATACAACATGTACATATAAATGTACATGTTGGCTTTTAAATCTAGCATATACATTTCCTTACCTGGGACAGATGAAATTAAGACAGATGTTAAAAGAAGATGAGAACACAGTTTTTGAATGATGTATTTGTTTAATACACATGAAAGAAAAGGTACCTAAGGACTGGCAGATTTAGGAAGGGTAGGGGCTGTGTAAACCTATTGTTTACATTTTAACACATAAATAAGCAATACTTAAATCAAAATCATGATTACCCAAAATCCACGAGACTTCCTAAGTATAATAATTATAACCTTAACAGTAAGAGAGAGCGGTGCGCCGTGTTAAAACCTTAACAATCAGGTTCATAGAGATGTACATTCTGACACTGCGAGGGTCTCGTAGGGTGAGACCCTCACAATGCAGCATCTGACGCTACATACATCCTCACACCACCTCTCATACACCTGCATATTTGATGCTGGCTTGGGATTGTACAGACAACTAGCTCCCAGGTGTGTCGATGCTATTTTATATATATATATTTTTAGTGATTAAGTACGCCTTCAAAATTATACATTGTAGGAAAAGCCTTTAACTGGGACATTTCGCTCTGTGTACGGCTTCATTGAGTCACCACTTGCTAAAGCTCCACGCAGATGTCCAAACAAGAGCTTTGTCAGCAACATGTTCCCCCTCACTATTATGAGCAGCTCGCCATTTATATGACACATAGTCATGAAGATCATGATAACATGACACACAAAACTAGAATCGTGAATTGGTAGCAAAAATCAAAATACCTACTCCTATACTAAATACTCATACTGTAAAAACTTCCAAACCCAATATTATTTTACTTAAGATGAAATACTCTAATAGCTTGATATGATTCATCCTCCTAGACACTGTCTGTCACCATTCATCTCTTGTCATTAAACATCTTATATATCACATTTCCTACATTTGAAATACAAATACATATCTAGAAGAAACATGTAAAAACAAAAATTTCTAGTGATTGTTATTAACTAGTATGAGCATCAACATACTATAACTTGAAATAAATCTACAACTAGATTAAACTCAACCAATTTCTCTTGTATTGTCTTTTAATAGTATGTATAACCATATAATAATTTAAATAATACAGAACTAGAATAAACTCAATCAATTTCTTTAGCATTAAGTACTTAGTGAATAAGTCTCTAGAATAAACTGCCCCTAATGCCATGGCATGCCAGTGGCTCTCCTTGCATTACAGTTTTATAATTGTAACTACCAATAACATTGTACACTTGTAACATGCATAGAAATAAAAATTATTATTATTATTATTATTATTATTATTATTATTATAAGTGTAACTCTCAGAACAGGAAGTGAGAGAGAGAGAGAGAGAGAGAGAGAGAGAGAGAATCTTGTAGACGACAGCAGTACACAAATCCACTCAAGAGTTCAGAAAAAAACTGCTATAGCTGCTGATATAGCGGAATACTGCAATCAACGAAGTACACTAGACTGGTACACCAATCATCTCTCTCTCTCTCAACACACACATACACACTCATAGAGTTGTCAGGAAGTGGAATAGCTTAGAAAGCGACATAGTGGAGGCAGGAACCATACATAGTTTTAAGACTAGGTTTGATAAAGCTCATGGAGCAGGAGAGAGGGACCTGTACAATCAGTGAAGAGGCGGGGCCAGGAGCTATGACTCGACCCCTGCAACCACAAATAGGTGAGTACAAATAGGTGAGTACACACATACACAGGACAGAGACAGGATGTTCGAGAGATGGGACACAGAAACAAGGGATCACAATTGGAAGTTGAAGACTCAGACGAGTCAAAGAGATGTTAGGAAGTATTTCTTTAGTCATAGAGTTGTCAGGAAGTGGAATAGCCTAGCAAGTGATGTAGTGGAGGCAGGACCATACATAGTTTTAATACGAGGTTTGATATAAAGCTCATGGAGCAGGGAGATAGAGAACCTAGTAGCAATCAGTGAAGAGGCGGGGCCAGGAGCTATGAATCGACCCCTGCAACTACAAATGGGTGAGTACAAATAGGCGAGTGTACACACACACTAACAGATCCGGCTGCCCCAAGTACTAGTACAAATCCAAAAACAATTTGAATCAGCTGCCATAAATCCCAACCAACAGAAATTCAAAATATGTAATTTCTATGTTTGAGGTTTGTAAATACGGAATGTCTGGGTAAAACGGACCTGACATACAGACTTCAGCACGAGAAGTCACTTGTGGTGAAGAGTTACTTTTAATAAATGTCCTGAAGTGTACACAAGTGTCCTTTTCCACAGTGTCGGTATCAACATAACATTTACCACCTTATGTCGTTCTACCCGATGCAAAGATTTTCAACTTAAAATGTGTAATAGATGGATAAATAAATAATGTTACAACACAGACTGACTCGCAAACCACTTGAAAGAACTCAGGAAGTACAAGTCACGTCATCAAATTAGTCACTCACATTCAAACGAAAAACAATTTTTAGTGCTAAGCGGCAAAGGAGAAAGGCAAAAAACATCATTATTTTTAAAATATACAAGGGCTAAAACCAAACAAAAAAAAAATGGCGTTTATTGGTGGACCTCTCAAAGTCAAATGCAATGTTTGCAGCTTTCACAGAGACCCATATAAAAGATTACTTTAACATCGAAATGTGGATACTTGAGTACAGTCCACTTTGTGACAAACACGCCACCAGAGAGGTTACTGTGTTCACCGAGTTACTACTGTTTCAACGAGAGGTTATGCTGTGTTACTAACACCAGAGGTACTGTAAAAGAGGTTACTGTGTTACTTAACACCAGAGAGGTTACTGTGTTACTTAACACCAGAGAGGTTACTGTGTTACTTAACACCAGAGAGGTTACTGTGTTACTTAACACCAGAGAGGTTACTTGCACTGTGTTACTTAACACCAGGAAAGATGTAGTCGAAATTTTGGCAGTAGAACTTGAAAATCAGTCTAGTTAGTTCATGTACCTATAAATCAGATACAATTTAGCAACACTTCAAAGACTACCTACTGAAAATCTTTTAAACTCGGCCTTTAACATCCTAATGCTTGGTGATTTCTATTTAAGACATCTAAAATGGAAGGATGTAGTAATTACTATAATAATAATAAAAAAATCCGAGGCGGCACTTTGGATGAAGTCACAGAAACTATTAAGATTGATAAATTCGCCTTAATCCAGCAAATAGAAAATATCTTTGACCTTCTATGCAATATTGAGGAGGATCTAGTATTGTATACAACGATCTCAAACAACAATCTTGAATCATAACAGAGCCGAATCTCAGACTTGTATACACTACTGTTCTTGAGCGACAAATTCTCATGGGGAAGTATTCAACAAATCATTCATGACTTCACCGAAATTCAGTGGGAAGAGAGTATGAGTAACAGATTTAAACCAGTATCTGGAGAGGATAAGTTCAACAGCACTGCAAGTATGATACTCCAGACTCGTAACATTAAGAGAAGATGGAGGTTATAAAGACAGACGCTCCCTCTACAGGCGAAGACGAAGAATCACTTAACTTCTGGAAGGTATCACAAATTCTTAAGATTCCACTCCTTTAAAAATTATTATTATTATTAATTCTAATGGGTTTGAACTTCCAGCAAGCGTGCATGAGGGTTTCAGATAGGAGCGAGTGGAGACGAATGGTGTTTATGACTTGACGTGCTGTTGGAGTGTGAGCAAAGTAACATTTATGAAGGGATTCAGGGAAACCGGTTAGCCATACTCGAGTCCTGGAGGTGGGAAAGTGCAGTGCCTGCACTCTGAAGGAAGGGTGTTGATGTAGTTTTTAACAGTAGTGTAGGGGCGCCTCTGGCTAGACAGTGATGGAGTGAATGATGCAAGTTTTTCTTTTTCGGGTCACCCTACCTTGGTGGGAAACGGCCGATGTGTTAATAAAAATAGATAATATTAATGAAACTCCGCTGTGTTGGTGAGTCTCAGGGTCGGGACGGGCAAGACCTGGTCCAGCATACTGAAGACGGCGAGTGCTGAAGCTGAACTCCCAAACATCTGCACCTCGTGTGTAATTACCTTGTCTCAATTACCTAATTTTAATTACCAGATACTAATTACCTAGTGAGCTTGTGGGTTATTTTCAGTTCTTGGGTTCAGCTCTCTAATTTATGATGGAGGGCCCTAGGATTTATGATGGAGGGCCCTAGGATTTATGATGGTGGGCCCTAGGATTTATGATGGAGGGCCCTATGTTTTATGATGGAGGGCCATAGGATTTATGATGGTGGGCCCTAGGATTTTGTTATAGCTTTTCAAGTGGCTTGTTCCAGCCCGCGCTGTGTCTCTTGTTCCAGCCCCGCTGTGTCGCTTGTTCCAGCCCTCGCTGTGTCACTCACTGGTCTTGTGATATGAAGCAGTAAGCCGCTAGTGTTAGTCATGGGTCACTCGCCACAAAGTACACAGTTCTCACTTGACGGAATATGACAGGACAAACATAGCTAGCTAGCCTTTGTTCCCTCAATGTGAATGTAACAGACAGTAGACCACTAACACCACTGCTCATGTACACAATTTTTGTTCATTTAAAAAAATGTATCTCATTCTGATATTGATCTAACATTGAATGTTAGTCGACATTCTCATTCTCTCTCTCTCCAATGTTCATTTTAAATCTCTCCTTCCCTTTATTTTTCTCCCCCTCCCCGTGTGTGTGTTTGTGTAATCACCTGTTTGTGGTTGCAGGGGTCGAGACTCAGCTCCTGGCCCCGCCTCTTCACTGATCGCTACTAGGTCCTCTCTCTCCCTGCTCATGAGCTTTATCATACCTCGTCTTAAAGCTATGTATGGTTCCTGCCTCCACTACATCACTTGCTAGACTATTCCACTTCCTGACAACTCTGTGACTGAAGAAATACTTCCTAACATCTCTTTGACTCATCTGAGTCTTCAACTTTCAATTGTGACCCCTTGTGTCTGTGTCCCCTCTCTGGAACATCCTGTCTCTGTCCACCTTATCTATTCCCTGCAGTATTTTGTATGACGTTATCATGTCTCCCCTAACCCTCCTGTCCTCCAGTGTCGTCAGGCCGATTTCCCTTAACCTTTCTTCGTAGGACAATCCCCTTAGTTCGGGAACTAGCATTGTTGCAAACTTTTGCACTTTCTATTAATTCTTGACGTGCTTGACCAGGTGTGGGTTCCAAACTGGTGCTGCATACTCCAGTATGGGCCTTACGTACACGGTGTACAGTGTCTTGAACGATTCCTTACTGAGGTATCGGAACGCTATTCTTAAGTTTGCCAGGCGCCCATATGCTGCAGCAGTTATCTGGTTGATGTGTGCTTCCGGAGACGTACTCGGTGTTATACTCACCCCAAGATCTTTCTCCTTGAGTGAGGTTTGCAGTCTTTGGCCACCTAGCCTATACTTTGTCTGCGGTCTTCTTTGCCCTTCCCCGATCTTCATGACTTTGCATTTGGCAGGGTTAAATTCGAGTAGCCAATTGGTGGACCACGTGTCCAGCCTGTCCAGGTCTGTTTTTTTTTTTTTTTTTTGGGGGGTAGGCCATTCTATGATACGGTAATTATCAATAAAAAAAAAACACTACAAAAAATACAAAAAATTGCAAAATAGAAAAACACACTACCAAAACAACTAAAAACACTAAAAAACTACAAAAACACTAAGAATTCTACAAAACACTTCAAAAAAAAACTAATTTCCTGGAGGGTGTTCGGGGTTCAACGCCCCCGCGGCCCGGCCCATGACCAGGCCTCCTAACACGACAAAACTACAGAAAAAATACAAAAAACACAATTAAATATTTTAAGCTGCCTTAGCCACTGACCCCCATAGTGCAGTGTTTGATATCCTGGTCACCTGACTCAACTACCCCAGTTCACTCTGGCATGTTGCATTGCCTAATGTTCTAAACGTATTCCGTTTGACAAGAAATGACGTAGAGACGCAGTTCATGTTCCCACTATGTAACTATTGTATAACGTAGTGTAGCAGCATACTGCTCATGTACCCAATGTCAAAAAAAAAAATTATCCTATTCTTTTTACTCCCTTATCGTTGAGTCTCGTGGTATTCACCTGAGTATTTACCAGCGTCTACGAAGCGACACCACCTGTCATCTCCCTCGCCTGAACATTCTTAACACGTCAACATTGCACATTGCTCCCAGTTTTATCCCTTCCCCTTCTCTATCTCTCTCTCTCCCCCTTCCTGTCTTTATCAAGTTGTAATAACCACAAAGTTTGGAAAAAAATATCATTATATATTTTGAAATATTTTGTTATAAGACTACAGCAGCACTTGTAACGCACCGCTGATCAACGAACTAAAACTGCCAGGATGCTTTTACTGAGAGAGAGAGAGAGAGAGAGAGAGAGAGAGAGAGAGAGAGAGAGAGAGAGAGAGAGAGAGAGAGAGAGAGATAGATAGATATGAAGGAACTTAGTGAAGTGGGAAAGTCAACAGTGAGAAAGATGGTGGAGTGGCGCCAGCGTTAAACAGCTGGCAAACAAGCGTAGCCTTGGATGCCACTCTAAGAGTATATGGTTGTGGTATATACTCAAGTGCTCCTGGGTTTACCTTCTTATATACTTGTGGTTTCATGGAACTGTTGCTACTGGCATTATATTACTATTATGCATTCCTGGATCATAAACCTATTGTTTTGGGGAGGATTATTGCATCACACGTGATGGTCAGGACTATCACTGCTACTATCACTTTACTGGTGTCAGCAGCCGAGACCAAAATATTTAACACAGAAGTAGAGGAAGTCTTGATATGGACCGTAGGGTGGCTGGGTCTCTCTCTCTCTCTCTCTCTCTCTCTCTCTCTCTCTCTCTCTCTCTCTCACACACACACTTTTCGATTATTATAAATCAGTTTTACATTATTTCCGTATGTTGATGATTCAGAAATAAAAACAAATAACTGTTGACAATAAACATGTTGATAACCTTAAGTTTATTTAAGTCAGCTTGTCTCCCCACCATGCCTACCAGCATCACCTTGTCTCCCCACCATACCTACCACCATCACCTTGTCTCCCCACCATACCTACCACCATCACCTTGTCTCCCCACCATGCCTACCACCATCACCTTGTCTCCCCACCATGCCTACCAGCATCACCTTGTCTCCCACCATACCTACCAGCATCACCTTCTCTCCCCACCATCCTACCAGCATCACCTTGTCTCCCACCATACCTACCAGCATCACCTTGTCTCCCACCATACCTACCAGCATCACCTTGTCTCCCCACCATACCTACCAGCATCACCTTGTCTCCCCACCATACCTACCAGCATCACCTTGTCTCCCCACCATACCTACCAGCATCACCTTGTCTCCCCACCATACCTACCAGCATCACCTTGTCTCCCCACCATGCCTACCAGCATCACCTTGTCTCCCACCATCCTACCAGCATCACCTTGTCTCCCCACCATACCTACCAGCATCACCTTGTCTCCCCACCATACCTACCAGCATCACCTTGTCTCCCCACCATACCTACCAGCATCACCTTGTCTCCCCACCATACCTACCAGCATCACCTTGTCTCCCCACCATACCTACCAGCATCACCTTGTCTCCCCACCATACCTACCAGCATCACCTTGTCTCCCCACCATACCTACCAGCATCACCTTGTCTCCCCACCATACCTACCAGCATCACCTTGTCTCCCCACCATACCTACCAGCATCACCTTGCCTCCCCACCATACCTACCAGCCATCACCTTGTCTCCCCACCATACCTACCAGCTCCACCTTGTCTCCCCACCATACCTACCAGCATCACCTTGTCTCCCCACCATGCCTACCAGCATCACCTTGTCTCCCCACCATACCTACCAGCATCACCTTGTCTCCCCACCATACCTACCAGCATCACCTTGTCTCCCCACCATACCTACCACCATCACCTTGTCTCCCCACCATGCCTACCAGCATCACCTTGTCTCCCCACCATACCTACCACCATCACCTTGTCTCCCCACCATACCTACCAGCATCACCTTGTCTCCCCACCATACCTACCAGCATCACCTTGTCTCCCCACCATACCTACCAGCATCACCTTGTCTCCCACCATACCTACCAGCGTCACCTTGTCTCCCACCATACCTACCAGCATCACCTTGTCTCCCCACCATTCCTACCAGCATCACCTTGTCTCCCCACCATACCTACCAGCATCACCTTGTCTCCCCACCATACCTACCAGCGTCACCTTGTCTCCCCACCATACCTACCAGCGTCACCTTGTCTCCCCACCATACCTACCACCATCACCTTGTCTCCCCACCATACCTACCACCATCACCTTGTCTCCCCACCATACCTACCAGCGTCACCTTGTCTCCCCACCATACCTACCAGAATTACAGTAAATTGCAGCCTTGAATGCAAATGATTTAGTTAATTTTTGAGTCCCGGTTTCAAAACAGGTAGATTTAAATTTCTTGGCGTAGGTCAGGCCTCAGTTAGGTTAGGTAAGGTTGGTCAGGAAACAGGACAAGCTCCCCAGTGTCTTGGTGAGCCACACCTGGTAGAGCTTACCTGAGGCGAAGCTCTCAGCTCACATCTTGTATAGGTTAATGCAGTGTCTTGGTGAGCCACACCCTGGTAGAGCTTACCTGAGGCGAAGCTCTCCTTGAGTATCCGGTGGTTGGCTTGGATAATAAGGTGCGGGCCGCCACACACTACGTGACGCTGGTCAACTGGGAGAAAGTCTTCACACATCATTTAAGTCACTACTAAAACTGCTTTTGGCATTGCCATCAATACAACAACTGCTACTCGGCAAGATTCTCAAACTTGAGTAAAAAAAAACAAAGTGCTTGTTTAAAGTTATTTTTTCCCTCTGAAAATAAATAACCAAATAATGTCCCCTAATTATTTAGGCAATTATTTAAAATTTTAGAGGTTGCTACACTCAAAATATATGAATCTGCATGAAGCTTTTTGTCCCTTGTACAGTTTCCCCACCACCCCTGAGGCCAGGTGTGTGACGCGGCCAAGTTTTTAAAAGGGGAAGTTTTTTCCCCGTGTGGATCTATCTTAACCACTGATAGAAGTTTAAAATACGACATTAATTACCTGATTAATGTATCTATAGCCTCAGCAGTCCTGTCTGTTTTGACTAGTAACAAAAATTGTTTGTTCCTTGTTAAGAGCTTTGTATGGATCTTCTTTTATATTGGGACAATTATTTACTTATACTGTACAGTTCATCACAGCACAAATTTAAGATTTATTTTAAGTGTAGATCTTGGTGAGGAGGAAGAGACATGATGTAAGCAGTTAAGAAGATGGACAAGTGTATGAATGAGGAAGTTAGTTTAGTTAGTTTAATATCTTTATTATGCACCCCATACCCATCCTGTGGGCGGTAGTCAAAAAATTACAGAGGTACATAATGGGTCCAGGGACTGGACCTCAAAGTTTTGATAGCTGAGCAAGTTACAAAAGTAATGAACTCAGGTAGATGTGGTCACAATCAAGACAAGGTACAAAGGTAATGAACTCAGGTAGATGTGGTCACAATCAAGACAAGGTACAAAGGTAATGAACTCAGGTAGATCTGGTCACAATCAAGACAAGTTACAAAGGTATAAGGAAGAAATGAAGCTCAAGACAGACTTTCACATATAATTCAACAACACAATGATTTAAAAATCCAGATTTTTAAGGATTTTTGTTGTTTAGTTATCCAGGAAAATAGCAGCTGTAGGAGTGCAGTAGTTATTTGCAAGACTGGTGTTGATCACCTCCAGTTGAGGTACACACACACTCCTGTCAGCAACTTGACCTGTTTCCGGGTTTGACGAAGTTGTTCCATAATGTTGCCAGTTAAAACTAGCAACATATATACATACACACATACTGTGTTAAAAATAAATCCTTTCTAAAATTTTCTCTTATACGTTTAAAGATATATTTTTTTTCATTTATGTTAATGTAAAAATTTAAAAAAATATACCAAAAGAACCTTAGAAAACTTAGCTAACCTTATTATAACAAGCGCAATTTAATTTAGCCTAATGCAACTAAATATATTTTAGATAAGTTTACAATAATTTAATAATAAACAAATACAATGAAATATATATTTTTTTCGTTAGGTTCAGAATGATTTTTGCAAAATTATTGCATACACAATTTTTCGCTTGTCTTATTCGGCAAGCAGAGCGTTGCTATTTAAGCTAAAATCGCAAGTTTTACCTATTCGGCACGACATATATATATTACATACATGTACGCACATAAAAGGTTGCAGGGACTTCAAGTAAAGCAGGTAAGCCACGAAAATAAGGTAACTAGTCAGACTGACTACTACTTCCACTCATCCTGGAGACCAGAGGTCAGACGTACGTTCTTTTAACATCGTAAAATATTTGAGAAACGTGGATGGAATAGAAGCAGAAGGATTAACCATTTTCTTTCTGTAAGTCTCTTTAAGACGCACATGACTTAATCACCTAGCCAAACGTCTCACCACGTGTGTACATAAGTTATCCTGAGTGAGAGACCAGGTCAGGGTAAACAACCCTGCCGTTGTTAACAACCCTGTAAGTCCCATTTAATTGTATCTTGCGTGTGGAAAGTCTAAGAGTATGAATAGAGTAACAACACACTGCTGGTGTGCCCAACTTACTTTAATAAAAAGAATTCATCCCTTTAGAAAACAAGGCCCGCGGGGGGTAAAGGGAACCTGCCTATAAGCCGTGCCTGGGAGTCGAACGCAGAGCTATTCCACTGTGAGCCGACCAGTGTGCTTCAGTGGCGACCTTGTCCCACACGCCAGTGTTACCTCTTAACACTCTTCTCACTTTCAGACAAACATTCTTACCCTCCAATAACACTGACTTTTTATATCCCTATATTTTATACTCTGTTGATGCAAGAATCGCGGACAAGCGACACATGATGCAAAACAACCACAGGGGGAGTTGAATGATAGCTCTAGGCCTTTCGTGTTGTAATCAACAGATCATCAGGAGCTTGCAAATTGCAGAAATGAGTAAGTAATCTTAGCAAATTCGTTCCGAGGGACGCCGTGCTGAGACTGAGGGTGGTGGAGGGAAAACATTCAGTATCCCTGGCACAACGAGTGCCTAGTGCCAGGGAGATTAAGTATTATACGAAACAGAGAAAAGTCAGCCCATAAGCAAATGTAATTTAGTGATTACTAGCAAAATTAACATTGGTAACATACTGGTTATCAAGATTATCAATCGGACTTAAGAAATATAAAGGACTTCATATTCTGAATAAAGCCGTGTCTGGCGCCAGACACAGCTCCGGGACTAGCCTCGTTGCAAACCTTTGCACTTTCTCTAATTTCCTGACGTGCTTGGTCAGGTGTGGGTTCCAAACTGGTGCTGTATACTCCAATATGGACTTGAAGTACACGGTGTACAGGGTCCTGAACGATTCCTTACTGAGATGTCTGAATGCTATTCTTAGGTTTGCTAGGCGCCCATATGCTGCAGCAGTTATTTGGTTGATGTGCGCCTTAGGAGTTGTGCTCGGTATTACACTCACCCCAAGATCCTTTTCCTCGAGAGAGGTTTGTAGTCTTTGGCCCCCTAGACTACTCTGTCTGCTGTTTCCTTTGCCCTTCCCCAATCTTCATGACTTTGCACTTGGTGGCGTTGAACTCTAGGAGCCAGTTTCTGGACCAGGCCTGCAGCCTGTCCAGATCCCTTTGTAGTCCTGTCTGGTCCTCCTCCGATTGAATTCTCATTAACTTCACATCTGCAAACAGGGACACTTATGAGTCTATTCCTTCCGTCATGTCATTCACATATACCAGAAACATCACTGGTCCTAGGAGTGACCCCTGTGGAACCCCGCTCGTCACAGGCGCCCACTCTGACACCTCATCACGTACAATGACTCTCTGATGCCTTCCCGTCAGGTATTCTCTGATCCATTGCAGTGCCTTCCCTGTTATAACTGCCTGGTCCTCCAGCTTTTACACTAATCTCTTGTGTGGAACTGTGTCAAAAGCCTTCTTACAGTCCAAGAAAACACAGTCTACCCACATCTCTCTTGTATTACTGCTATCACCTTGTCGTAGAACTCCAGTAGGTCTGTGACACATGATTTCCCGTCCCTGAATCCGTGCTGGTTGTCGTTGATCAGCTCATTCCTTTCTAGGTGTTCCACCACTCTTCTCCTGATAATATTCTCCATGACTTTGCATACTAATGTCAGCGACACTGGTCTTTAATTTAATGCTGCGTGTCTGTCGCCTTTTTTAAAAACTGGGACTACATTTGCTGTCTTCCATACTTCAGGTGTTGAATATTGTTGATAGGGGTACACATAGCGCCTCTGCTCCCTCTCTCAGGAGCCATGGAGAGATGTCCGGCCCCATCGCCTTTGAGGTATCCTGTTAGAGACAGAGAGAGAGCGAGAGAGAGAGAGAGAGTGTACTCACCTAATTGTGGTTGCAGGGGTCGATACTCAGTTCCTGGCCCCGCCTCTTCGCTGAGTGTGTGTGTGTGTGTGTGTGTGTTGGGAGAATGAAGGGAGGTAAAGAAGAAACCAGTATAGATGGAAAAATTTAATGTAGAAGAAAAGGGAGACGAAGGGAGGAAAAGCTAACGAAATAAAGACAACCATACAGGCAGGTAGTCAAAGACAGACAGTGATACAGATAAAAGACAGGTAGATGGTTATATACAGGCAGGAAGATGCATAGCAAAAGACAAGCAGGTAGACCAATGTAGGAAGATGAAGACGACCAGTTAGACCAATGCAGAATGTAGACTAGCAGGTAGACCAACAAGAGACAGTCAGACCAAAGTCAGACACACAGGTAAAGTCTGTCAGATGAAGACGAGTACAAAAATAAGCAGACCGATGACAGACAGACGGAGAGAGAGACACAGACGAGACGAGGATAAACAAACACAGTGAGACAGCAGAATGCAGATCTTAACAGTACTGGAGAGGTGTTGAGCTACTGTGTGAACCCTCGCCCTGAGCACCACCACGTCAAACATGGTGTTGAGCTACTGTGTGAACCCTCGCCCTGAGCACAACCACGTCAAACATGGTGTTGAGCTACTGTGTGAACCCTCGCACTGAGCACCACCACATCAAACATGGTGTTGAGCTACTGTGTGAACCCTCGCACTGAGCACCACCACATCAAACATGGTGTTCAGCTACTGTGTGAACCCTCGCACTGAGCACCACCACATCAAACATGGTGTTGAGCTACTTTGTGAACCCTCGCCCTGAGCACCACCACATCAAACATGGTGCTCAGCTACTGTGTGAACCCTCGCCCTGAGCACCACCACATCAAACATGGTGTTCAGCTACTGTGTGAACCCTCGCCCTGAGCACCACCACATCAAACATGGTGCTCAGCTACTGTGTGAACCCTCGCACTGAGCACCACCACGTCAAACACACATCTCGACCCTTCATGTTAAACATGCAGAAAGCCCCAACAAAAGCTGACTCTGGAGTGCGTGAGTCGCAGGACTATTGTTAATGCTGCGCCTTTTTGTAGTTCCCTCAGTACGCCCTCGGTACTTGTACATTTTCTATGAGATGAAAGAAAATGACTTTGTTGTGACTGACTCAACTGTGAAGTATTTATTAATTTCAGGAAAAACTAAGTTTATTTAGAGACATTTTCACAAATGTAAGACACTTCCTTACAAACCCAATGAAAATAAGTCAGTCACTGAGTTTTTTAGTACATTTATTCAGGTACAGGTACACACAAGTACAATTAATATCTTTATTTCAACAAGTACATGTACAAGGTATACAGACCATAGCTGACATCAATGACACACTACTACATAGAAAGCCCCTTGTTATGCTGAGCATTTCGGGCAAATTAGGTCAGTTTTGTCCCAGGATGCGACCCACACCAGTCGACTATCACCCAGGTACCCATTTTACTGATAGGTGAACATGGACAACCGGTGTAAGGAAACACGTTCATTGTTTCCACCCCTTCGCCGGGAATCGAACCCGAACCCTCACCGTGTAGAGAGAGCATGTTTGCCACCAGGCTACGGGGCATCAAATTATCATACATATGTAAGTTACCCAGGATAACACACAGAGTCAAAGTGGCTTATTTCCATTGGGGTCCTTGTAATGCCTTATTTATATAGTAAAAGTTGAAAGAGTTGAGTTACTTAAATATGTGAAAATCAGTTCCAATAAAATAAGATATATTAGGAATAAAGTAAACCGAGTTATTTACATTAACATTAAATAGAGGATCAGCTTACAATAACAGGTATAGTAATGTTAGCTATACAAGAAATCACTCTCCTCCCTTTCATTATGTTCATTCACTAGGTACTCCCTAGCTCTCTTCTTGAAGTGGATCATGCCAGGACAGGGTAATCTTAGCCTAGGTAATTTCACTATGTAAGGTAAGTGTACTTTTGTGCGTCTGTACTTAAATAAAGTTACTTAACATGCGTATATTACCCAGGATCCTCTCTGATGTTCATTAAATCACTCACTTCACGTTACTTATATTACAAGTCTTTTTACTCTAACAGAGTTGAGTTACTTAGCTCTTTCACTTGGTGGTGGTGAGGGGCTCTTGATCTAGGGAATTGGATCCGTGCTCCAGTTCCCTGAATTAAACCTCAATACCTTCCACATCCCCCCACAGGCGCTGTATAATCCTACGAGTTTAGCGCTTCCCCCCTGATTATTATAATTCTATATTATAGCTGTTTTAATTTTTAAGGTTATAATCATGACTTATTTCTACTATAATATATTGCAGGGACCACAGTGCAAATATGTCGCTGACTTTTTTGGGTTATCCCAGGTAATTTACACCCGTTACTATGTATGATAATTAATTGTACTTACGTGTACCTGTACTAAAATCAACTCGTCTAACCCCTCAAAAATCAAAGTGATTTTTTCTATTGTCGTCCTCGTTATATCTAGTTATTGTATAAAATAGAAATCAGTCATGATTATAACCACACAAACAAATTAAATAAATCAACTTATAAATACCATGGTTATTTTCTTTCCCTAAGATTAGAACTTTACATTTGTGCACACAAAGGTGCTTCTGCCACTTCTCCGACACCATCAACCTGTGAAAGTCATCCCGTACCTTTCTAGTGTCCTCAATAGAAGTTATTTGGCGGCCTATTTTAGTGTAATTGGCAAACTTATATTACTGTTTATTCCCTTTCCTATGTATATGTCGTTTATGTTGATTGTGAAGAACCAGAATCCCAACACTGACCTCTGTGGTATACCACTCGTAACAGGTACCCTTTCTGATTTCTTCCCATTAATGCAAACACACTGTTGTCTGTCAGCCATGATGCGACCCACCCAGGAGATGCTCTCTCCATGGGCTTTTGTTATTGTTAAGCCATGACTGAAGTGTGTCCTCACTGGTTTACCCCCTGTATGTTACTATCTTCTTTTACTACCGCAAAAAATTAACTAACAATTACTTGCTTTAAGATATTTTTTTTTATTAAACACAAGCACAAATCTAGAAATTATGATTAATTCAAGAGTATTTCCTACAAACTGTTAAGATGCTTCGTTGTCGAAGGATAACTGGAAGGGGCATGTTAGACCGCGGTTCAGCCCCCGGGTATAGTTCCTTACACGTGCTGCTCCTGGTCACCTAACACTAAGTTGGTGCAGAAGTGTAAGGTGAGTGCTGTGTCGTGTCCTGGGAAGAGAAGTAAAGGATCCTAATAGTCTGATGACCTGGTTTTACTGGGTTATCCCGGATCACTAAACCTACGGGTTAAAAATTCGAACAAAATTTTCATTAATTTCCGTGATATGGGTTTACCTAAAACCCTTTCTCCTCTCCCAGCCTCCAACTCTCCTCTCCCGGCCTCCAACTCTCCTCTCCCGGCCTCCAACTCTCCTCTCCCGGCCTCCAACTCTCCCATCCAAGGTAAACAGTCCAACACAAAACTAACGAAAATTCAACCTAGTTTCAGTGTAGTACACGGTATATACTACAGTCACAAACTCACAAGGTATTTCACTTGGTTGAGTTCTAGCTCCTCAGCCTATTAGTGAGAATCTACAGCTCCCGGGTCTCTGACTTTTTTCAGGATACCTTCACAATGAATAACTACAGTGTAATGAACACCTGTCAGTGCTTAATAACGCACGTGGAGACAAACACAGGCGGTTGACTGATCTATGCATTTCGATCCTGCTGAAGAGGGTCCCAGAAGGGGGTCGAAATATACAAATCAATCAACTTCCTGTGTTTCTGTGTCCACATGGGTTATTATTGAGCATATCTTCACAATGTTTAGTCTCATTAATCATTAATTATCACGGTGTTTTGACTGGATTAATTTCAAACTCCTGGGCCTCTGAAGAGTAATTATCTCCAGTTCTTTGACCTCTTGGGTGTCATTATAAAAACCATGACGAATGCATCACTTCCAAATGACATATCTATGTATGTTGCCCATAAAGTCACTAAGGCAGAAGACAACTATAGAGTGAGCTTATTACAGCAGTCTGAGTCTCGAAATCTACCTGTTCGTTTCCTAGGACACCAGCAGAATTTCACATCCCTGCCGGGTCACCAACTGGAGAAGACGTGGGCCGGGACAACACCGGCGAACCCACATCAGTCAATCACATCCTTGTACCGCCCGGTGCCGGGTTAATTACTCCTGGGTCTTTTGAACCATCATTTGTTGGCGGCAAGGAGTGTTGAGGACAGGGAGTGTTGGCGGCAAGGAGTGCTGAGGACAGGGAGTGTTGGCGGCTAGGCGTGTTGAGGGCAAGACGTCGACGGCAAGGAGTGTTGAGGGCAATGATTGATGAGGCAAGAAGTGTTGAGGGCAAATATTGTTGAGAGGCAGCGTTGGAAGACGGGGTGGTGTTTACTCACACACGTGAGGACGAAGGCAACACAAAAGGAAGTTAGCACCGAGCAAATAATAGTTGAGGTGCTGGACTGTGAGTGTTGTTGAGACCAGGTGAGCATCTTGCCCCTCCTTCCAGCCTCAGTCTCCACGCTTACCACCCACTACAATAACAATCTCAACGTATAAGCGGCAAATAAGCGCGTGGAAAAATTTTAGCCGACGAGGAGAGTCGTTGTCAAGCTGCCGCACGAAGAACTTTGTACTGCAGTATTTGTATGGATGAAACTGACAAACTGGCACTTACATAGTTCAACAACAAGCCTTACTTTATGATGCACAAACGCTGAAGTTTTAAGTTGATAAAAGTTGCCACATGAAAACCTTGGAAGGGCTTGAAGGAAGAAAGAAATTCTAACATTACTGTATTTACACAGCTTTCGTGGGTCTCTCACCAAGGCAGGGTCACCCAAAGAAAGAAAACGTACTCACCATCATTCATTCAACTGATATCTTTCCAGATGAGTGCTGACACCACAGATTACCCTTCGACCGCTGCAATGTTAATGAAACAATGGCCAGAGGTCGGGCTGCAGTTAGTGGATGGCAGATTCATCCACCAAAATTCTTTGCTCTGAATGACCCATGAGGATTTAGAGTTTTACGTAATATATTAATAAAATGAAATATTTATGCACTAATGTATCAAATTCTCTATTTTTCAGATTGTCTAGCAGCGGGGATAATGATGTTCCTCCTCTACCATCATCCCGCCCACCTCCGCCGCCCTCACACCCACCACCGCCCGTGCCACCCCATGGCCAGCACCTGCCACAACCTCCGCAGCAGCCTCTCCCGCCTGTGCCTGGACACCGGCAGGAGGAGAACATGTACCAGCAGGAGCTTCTTCCTCAGGCACCAGGGACGTGTACACTGCCGAGGAGAGGTATGGTTAGAGAGGATCCCAACGTGCGCTTCAGGTCTCCGTCCAATCCTCCACCCGCTTCCCGCCAGCCCCCACCCTATTCCAGACATCAGCCCCCAGACCCCATGAGGCGGCCCCGTGGACCTTACCAGCCCCCTCCACCTCCCAAGATGGATGTTAGGGAGCCTAGAGAGCGAGATAAGCAGGAGCTCCACGGCTGCAGGGAGCCCAGAGATATAGATCTGAGAGACATACGAAATTCACGTAATCTCGAGGACACGAGAGAGACAGATTTCAGAGAACTGAAAGATCCCATGGAGAGAGATTCAAGAGATCAGTGGGAAGGAAGAAATTTCCGAGGATCACATGAGCACAGGAATCAGCAGGATATCAAGGATGCACGAGATTCCACACACTTCCGAGAGATAAGAGAGTCTTGGGAGCGCCGCAACTCCAGTGTTCCCCGGGGAGATCAGCCACACGAGGACCTCACAAGTTCGTCTCTGCAGCGCCCCAGCTACGAGTCGTGGGCCCCTAAGAACAACAGGTGGTCAGTTAGGGACCTGGACTCTGGGTTCGACTCGCTCAGCACTCCGGCCATGGAGAATGGGCCACGCTCCCTCGACGCCCCAGCAGGACGTAATGGGCAACTGGTGGCAGGGGACGTCCCTTATTCACAGTCAACAGAAGACTTGCTCAATGCCTCCAGAACCTCACCAGTGTCTATCTCCTCTACTACGACTTCTACCTCGTCGGTGTCATCTTCGCCTGTACAGTACCCAACAATACGTCCTGCTAAACAACCTTGTGTAACTGGATCCTCACACACACACCCTTCACCACACAACTCCTCCCACACACACCCTTCACTACACAACTCCCCCCACACACACCCTTCACATAGCTCCGCACACACTCATCCTTCACAGAGTTCCCCACACATTCACCTTTCACGCAGCTCTCCACACACACACCCTTCACGCGGTTCCCCACACATCCACCCTTCAAATAGCTCCCAAAACACTCACCCTTCACGCAGCTCCCCACACACTCACCCTTCACCACACAGTTCACCACATCCCGCCAGCGGCTCACCTCACAGACTCTCCACATCTCAGCATACAATGCCAGTAGGACCCCCACGACCTGCGTCGCCTGATGGGGCTCTGCTCTCCGACAGTGTTTACCCTCAAGACACTCAGCCCCGCTACGCAGAGATTCCAGACCTTCCAGAGGTTAGAAAAAATGAAGAGCGGCTTAACCATAGACTCTCTCGCGACTTCAGAGACATTAGAGATAATAGGGAACTGAGGGAAGGTAGGGAAACTAAGAGGGACCCAAGAGACCTAAAAGATTCGGACACGAGACACAGCAGCGAACCCAGAAATAATAAAGATGCGAGATTATCCAGAGAATTCAGGGACACAAGCTTGCCGCGAGATTTCAGAGACAACCGGGACTCGAGAGCCTATATGGAAGTGCGGGAAGAAACCTTCGCTCGTGACGGAGAGACGAGAGGTTTCCGTGAGCTGTCAGTAGATGTAGAGGACCATGAAGGCCTAGAGTCTCGTCAGGAGAGAATCCAGGGTCGGCGGGAGTCGCGCTTATATAACGGGGAGCGTGGCGAGGCAGCCAAGGGGTTCATCAGTGAACCTAGCAATGGACTGAGGGTTCGAGATGCTCCCTCCCATGACCGTCCCGACCGGGACGCAGACGGCGCCGACGGTCTTCAGGTGACGGAGGAACGGCGAGCCTTACATCTGAGAGAGGGAGGTTCTCAGCAGGACGCTGTTAGACGGGGCGACGGCTGCACCTCTGCTTCCTCAGTATCATGGATGGAGTGGACACAGCAACTTCAGGTGAACCATATACGACTCACTTCTCATCATTAGCTTTTTACAACATTCACTTCTGATAATCACGTTTGAAATGTTATTGACAATCATATGTTTTATCACATGTTAGAATACTGCTTGAAGATAAAAACACAAGATGCAAAATAATCTTTCAGTAAAAAAACCATTTTGCTCTGAGTAGATCTTTATCAAGTCATACAGAAGTTAACACACTCCAGGAAGGTCAGGAGGAGGTAGGTGAGGCTGCTGTAGAGGTCACGTCTCTCAAATGTGGTAGTCACCTCAGCCAGAATCAGTGTTTGAGAATCATATGTTAACTTGTACGTACAAGTAGAGTAGTAATGGTCAAAGGAAAGTTTGGAATGTCGACAACTCACTATCCATATTACATGGGTTTACCTAAGTTAAAAAAAATAACTTTGTTCAGAGGTGTTGTGTACTATTGACTCAGCTGCTTTTAGTCGTCTGATTCTTCCCATGCTGTAAGACTTAATTTTTGGTCTCAGCGGAGGTTACATGCATTCATTTTGTTGCAGGTTCTGCAGGCAAATAAATATTCTCGTAATCTTTCGCTTAAACTGCATGAAGTTTCTCCTATATTATCTATCACATCAGCGCTGGTGTTGTTCTGACTGTTGTCTCCTAGTGTGGTGATATCACATCATTTTTTGAAGTGATGACAGACACTAGTGACACTGCATGATTACATCAGCATTTTTTTTCCTTAGCGAATATTGAGACATCTGCTGGAACGTTAGTCCTCTTTGGGCGTGGAAAAATACTTTCTGGATTTATCAAAAATCAGGAATAAAGTGTAAGGAAAGTGTGGTAAAGCCATCGCTAGTAATGGCACATTACTTCTAGGTGTCCTTGGCTGCAGATTCTGTAGGTTTTCAAGACGTAGTCGATAATGAGACCTTCCCACTGTTGTCTTCCTGCTGTGAAGAGAAGAAAAGACTGAGGCTGTTCTCGTTGGTTAGGCTGTGGTAAACTAAATTAGTGCTCCAGTTTTATGATTGGCACCTCCTGAAACGGGAAGGTGTTCTTTTCTACTTCAATTATAAACGGGATGGAAGATTCAGCTGGGTTTAGGCTGTTTTTGAAGTTATCAAAGTTGAAAAATCTAGGTGCAATTATGAGGTCATAGTCGACGTAACTCAGCTATGTGACAGTTCATAGGATAATGCTGGAGAAATTCTGCTTCAAGTCTCCATGTAATGACTCCATGTGTATGTTGGCTAAGAGGGCAATTACTACTGATTCCATAGAAATGCCGAATTTGTCCGTAAAAAAAATTGCTGTTGAAAGAAATTAAAATTTATATAAATTTCAGGTCTAAAAGTTGGACAGGGCAATGGTAGTTCTAGGAGAGGTCTCTCAACTTCCTCCACAGCACTATTACTGGGTTGTAGGGACTAATGGACAGTGATGTGACATCCAAACTAGCTATTTTTTTTTTAAATTCATGTTTTTAATCGTGGTGCCTCGTGAAAGACGGAAGCGAGCCCTGCTAATGATGCCTAGTAACTCCGAGAATTGTTCAGAAAGGCTGCCTGCTAAGTTGTGGGGCGATGACAATACCAGATGTCATAAATCTTCTCAGTATATTTGACATGAGAGTTTTTAATACTCCACAGTACTTTCACACTTTATTCCTCCCATCCAGCTAACATGTATGGACTACTGAAAACCCAGAAGCCTAAAATAAAAGACCCATAACATCTGGTACAGGTAGCATTGCAAACAATTTATCAGACATCCTCACTAACCACATGCATAAATTACTAGGCAGCATAAGCAGTCACCTTCAATGTCTCATATGGAGTCCTAGGAAGCAGAACGCTTCTCTACAGCATTCCCTTAACTATCGCCTACATTATGGCGATGACGATCTCATAATCACGCCTAGACATTTAGATTTAGATTTCCTAAAAAAAAAAAGACCGTAAAACCAGAGCACTTTTTTTAAGCTTTACATCAAGCCAGTCAACAAGACCGACCAAACATTTCTTCTCATCACGTCATGAAGACTGACCTGACCGGATGCTCACAAAAGAAAGCCAGACTCCGCATCATCTAGTTCGCAGAAGGTGGCGTTATTAGCGATTCACCCATTTCCCTGCACACACATCCTCCAATACTGCCAATGCTTTCCAAATTCAAAGAGGATGAAAATTTTGACACGTCCTCCTCTTTGCACAGAGTCACTGATGATATAGTCACGCGGGTGTTATAGAAAGTGGCAAGAATGTTTCTTTCATATATTCAAACCCCATCAAAGTTATCAAACCAGGACAAGAGTCAAAACAACATCAGTGCCTCAGTACACCATTCCCTGCGCTGGATGTGATAGACGGTTTGACTAGGCGGTTTTGCTAAGCAAAACCGCCTAGTCAAACCTCTAGTACACATCGTATTACAGGACATTTAACGACCTGTGATAAAGCGACTTTTGATTATTCGTTGACAACAACAACAGATCCTCTACTTGCCACAGACCTGACTTACGATTTTAACACTCCAATAATTCCTGCTCAGATTACTATACGTGAGAAACTTCGCTTGAGAAACCTCGCCTCTCCACCTTACCTTCTAGGACATGGGACCCCAACCTGCGGTCCAAGGGCCGCATGTGGCTCTTCTAGAAAATGGATGCGGCCTTCACATGAAATTATGAATTCACTTTCATGTAGGTTCTACACTGCACAGTGTCAACAATTACACGATATTTAAAGTCATTTTACACCAAAACATTATCGCCACCTCTAACACTCAGCTTTCACTTCTGGTCAGTGCCGGGTTATCCTAGTAGCGCCCTATTTACTCTCAATAATTAGTAATTACCTTAAGATTTTAATTATCTTTCCATTATAGAGCTTGTATTATATACCTTAAGACAAATGTTTCATAAAAATTAAAACACAATATTTCTATCTATAACAGAACCATTTATCTGCGTTTCGTCTTACGACTTTCAGTATAATTATTTTACCATATTATAATGCTATAAGTATAATGTTAATATCGATCATTATAAAATGCGGCGCTCCTTTAAATTTGGCTTTTCAAATTGGTCCTTTCATACTGAAAGTTTGGGGACAACTGTTCAAGGAATATACAGGTGTTCACAAGAGCCTTTTCCGACTGCCATTTATTTTGCAAAATGTTAATATACGGTATAAATGCACTTTTTCTGCAAATGATATCTGAAATAACAAGTTTTATACAACTCAACAGTTGTCTAATACATGCACCTTCAACATGTATTATACACCTCTAGTGGCTGGTAACCCATACAAGCGATACTCCAGTTCATTCTAAGTACTGGCCATCCAGTGAGATTTTTCCGATGTCATCATTTAGTGCAGCTGGGAGTGCTGCGTCAGTGTCAGCTGGGAGTGCTGCGTCAGTGTCAGCTGGGAGTGCTGCGTCAGTGTCAGCTGGGAGTGCTGCGTCAGTGTCAGCTGGGAGTGCTGCGTCAGTGTCAGCTGGGAGTGCTGCGTCAGTGTCAGCTGGGAGTGCTGCGTCAGTGTCAGCTGGGAGTGCTGCGTCAGTGTCAGCTGGGAGTGCTGCGTCAGTGTCAGCTGGGAGTGCTGCGTCAGTGTCAGCTGGGAGTGCTGCGTCAGTGTCAGCTGGGAGTGCTGCGTCAGTGTCAGCTGGGAGTGCTGCGTCAGTGTCAGCTACTGGTATCTGGAAACAACAGTTCACAACCCCCACAAGAAGACTGCGTGTTATAAGGGAAGTTCGGTGAGCCCTGTGGCAGGAGCCATCACCTCCAATCCATCTGCCAGGGAATCTCATCTTACAATATTTACTGTCTATCGTATACAGACAACTGCATTTTTCATATATTTTTACCACATCGTAAAAAGATAGTATATCTGAAAAAAATATTTTGTAGACAACTGCAGGTGTGTTCATTTTCTGTAACTTTTGTATGACTTGGTAAAGCTCTACAGAGAAAATTATTGCCCATCTTTTTGGCAGACAGATACAGAAATTTATATTTTATTGTACTTTTTTAACAGGGGGGGGAAGGGGAAGCGCAGATTTGTGCGCATCCTCCCTGTGATTACATTAGCCTATACCTGGAGAGGGTTTCGGGGGTCAACGCCCCCGCGGCCCGGTCTGTGACCAGGCCTCGATATTACTACGTTATTGTACTGAATTAAGAACATTATTTAACACTATAATAATTGAAATAAAGAGAATGTAAGAAGTTCATGATTTTCATTTCAGCTTAAAGATAATTTAAATTTCAAATCTCACAAAGTTTCATTAATTTCAGTTTGAGCCTATGGTGACCCTTGTAGGTTTAATGCTTAGTTTTAGCAATAATAATTGAGCCTATGTAAACACGTTTATATCATTATAATTGTGACCTCGTGGCCTAAGCTCGCTAACATACCTGGCGAGGTCACTGACATACCTGGCGAGGTCACTGACATACCTGGCGAGGTCACTGACTGGTCAGTTCGACTCCTGGTTTATTTTAACGTTGTGTTTCAGGCTTACGTGGCTTGGGTGAACTCTCAGCTGAGGAAGCGAGGTCGACCCCTCATCTCTGACCTGAGACGCGACCTGCAGAACGGAGTCGTCTTCGCTGATCTTATAGAAATAATATGTAGGTTGAGTTGGACTCCCAGCACTGCCTGCTGGGGGTGGCATCTACCCCCACTCTCACTGTATAAGTGATTACAGCACGTAGGATCAAGCCTCCAGCTCCCAAGCTAAATGACCCATACGGATTTAAAGCTTCATTAAATAAAACTATTTTACTTGTGGTTTAAATGTGAGAAATAATTCTGAGGTATAAGTTCACTGATTATATTTTATGTGTTAACTTCTATTATTCTTTTAAACTATACTATATTAATTTAATACACTAAATCCGTATGGGTCACTCAACACTGAGTGGTGAAGGCTCAATCCTCCGTCCACTAATAGCCAGACACGGTGGCTACTTTAACTCTCTTAGTTTTAAGTAAGAACAATCATAAGTTATATTAAACTTAAACATAGAAAAAGGTGTAAAACAGAAAACATACTAACTAGGAGAGGAGAATCTTATCAGTGAAAGAGATATAGTCAGGACATGCAAAATACTCACGGGTTTAGGAGGCAAGGCACAGAGATGGTCAAACTAGCAAAGAGCTTAATTCAGATTGAATGACTAAGTGACACCTTCAGCAGTAAAGTGAAGGATATTCTGGACCAGGAGATATTGTTCAACAATATCACAGACAAATTCCCATCTTATATACAGATTCTTTCTATGGTTTCTTGGAAGAAACATTTAGCACCACTTCATTCCCCTCACATTTACCTACCCCTCCCCCCGCCTCACACACCAAAACAGTACAAAAATAATCCGAAATTTTCATTATGATACACCAATTCCGAGTTTGAAACCAATAAGAAGAGGCATTCTCCTGGTATCGCATGGTATCACAATTATCAAAATAAATACCTGACACCGTTCACAAGACGCCTTCTCCAGCTTACATAAGGAAACTGCTGTACGATTTCCATTCATAAGATTAAAAGTCTGGCACTAACACATCCCAGCAACACTAACCCTTCTTCTACGGCAGAACAGTACTGAAATTGTTGCAGGACCTACATGCACATGTTGCAGAACAATATATAATATCACAAAATGAAACTGTGGTAACAGCCGACGAGCAGTCTTGGTCTCGAGAAAACAGAATATTGAGATGTACTGTTGGTAGAATACGTCTTGTAGCAACAATGAACCTCTATAAACACAGGTTCTTGTGTTTCCTTGAGGTAATGTTGGTAGAATACTTCTTGTAGCAACAATGAACCTCTATAAACACAGGTTCTTGTGTTTCCTTGAGGTAATGTTGGTAGAATACGTCTTGTAGCAACAATGAACCTCTATAAACACAGGTTCTTGTGTTTCCTTGAGGTAATGTTGGTAGAATACTTCTTGTAGCAACAATGAACCTCTATAAACACAGGTTCTTGTGTTTCCTTGAGGTAATGTTGGTAGAATACTTCTTGTAGCAACAATGAACCTCTATAAACACAGGTTCTTGTGTTTCTTTGAGGAACTGTTGGTAGAATACTTGAGCAACAATGAACCTCTATAAACACAGGATTTGTGTTACTAGGTAATGTTGGTAGAATACGTCTTGTAGCAACAATGAACCTCTATAAACACAGGTTCTTGTGTTTCCTTGAGGTAATGTTGGTAGAATACTCTTGTAGCAACAATGAACCTCTATAAACACAGGTTCTTGTGTTTCCTTGAGGTAATGTTGGTAGAATACTCTTGTAGCAACAATGAACCTCTATAAACACAGGTTCTTGTGTTTCCTTGAGGTAATGTTGGTAGAATACTTCTTGTAGCAACAATGAACCTCTATAAACACAGGTTCTTGTGTTTCCTTGAGTTATTGTACACTATCTTAACTGTCTTCTCTCCCATGTTGGTCAGCAGCTGGTGAGCGCGTTGCGGGCATCAGCCGCGAGGTGGAGAGCGCAGCGCCACAGGTGGCGCGTGAGAACCTGGAGAGGATCCTACAGTTCATGGCGGCCAAGAGGATTCGCATGACGCACATCACCAGCAAGGAAGTGGCTGAGGGTAACCTGAAGAGCATCATGCGCGTCATCCTGGCCCTGGCGGCGCACTACAAGCCACAGAGCGTCAAGGCTGCGTCACCACAGCAGCAGCCGGAGACTTCAGCCCCAAGACCATCCACACAGCCTGCCACACATGGTACGATCAACACTCACCCCTGCAGTGTCTGCTGCAGTGCCATCTGCAGTGTCTCCTGCAGCTCCTCCATCATTACCTTCTCTTACAGCTCCTCCATCATTACCTTCCGCAGCTTCATCACCACCTGCAGCTGGAGAGAGGCTCTTTATCCGAGGAATCGTACTTATCCTTCCCTTAACTGGACCGAACCTAAATGCCTCTCATCCCCCAGCTGCTACATGGTTCCCTGTGGGTTTAGCTCTTCCCCTGATTAAAATCAATTCTTCAGGTCCTTCATTCTCCCCACATGTTACACATTCTAGCATCACATTCTCTCATCATGTTACATCATCTCTAGCATCACATCCTTCCTGTTACATCATCTCTAGCATCACATCCTTCATGTTACATCATCTCTAGCATCACATCCTTCATGTTACATCATCTCTAGCATCACATCCTTCATGTTACATCATCTCTAGCATCACATCCTTCATGTTACATCATCTCTAGCATCACATCCTTCATGTTACATCATCTCTAGCATCACATCCTTCTGCACAACATGTTATAGCATCTGTAGCATCACCTCCTCCCTGCACCTTCTCCTGGATGAGTGATGCAACATTGCAACTCATGCTTTTATTAAAAGCATGAGTTGCTACGACAGGTTAAGAGGGTGACTGTTTTCTGTCGTCGCATCATGACTTTTTACGCCTTTATCTAATATTTTATTTATTGTCGTTGTGGTATGTTATAATTGGTCAGTTTTTATTGATAGACGACAGTAACTCACTTTAATCTAATTTAACCTACTATAATAATCTAATTTAACCTACTATAATCAAGAAATTTGCTACAAACCGTATGTGAGCGCTAAACTCTTATGGGTTATACAGTGCGTCTGTGGCTTGAAGTTTAAGCAGATTTAATCCCATAGATATTTTTTGTTTAGTCTATACTGTCAACAGCTCTCAGCTACTTTCCACGACTGATTAACTACTGTCGTCAAAACAAAATTTGCTAGACGGGTGACCTGTGTTGCAGTACTAATCACTGTTGTTGACCCGTGTTGCAGTATTAACCACACTGTTTTCCTGCAGATGTGGGCGTGGGCCCTGACGCGCCCACAGCTGCCTCTGATAAGACGCCCAACCTAAGCGCTAACAGGCGCGCCCTGGTGACGGGTGGCGGGGAGGACCCTGGAGTGATGGGGCTGCGACGCCACCCAAGTATGACTGCCGCCCCTGCCACCCCGCTGGACTCCTGCCCAGTGTACGAGAACCTGCCCAGGAGAGTGGCTCCACTCGTTGGGCATATGACTCCCTCAGGGCCTCCCACAAATTCCAATGGTCGGGACCCACCGATTGCCCTTCCGGCCCTAACAAAGTTGGTCTTGACGAGTCTTGTGACGACCCCATGACCACGTCTCTCAACACCTCTGTGGAGGGTGACGGAGAGGTGTCGTCATCACAGAGAGAGGCGTCAGGAACACGCAACACACGCCCAGCGGCACTCAACTTCTGGCAGGACCTGACCACCCGACACGATACTAAGACAACACCATCGGACTCTCATCCGCCTCCTCCACCCTCACAACCGCCTCCTGACGACCCTGACAACCCCTTCAGGTGAGTCTGGCAGCCTGCCATTGTGAACCTGCTTCACTGTGAAGGTACCAACTCCCTCGTGATATTCTCCACACCCTCAATATTACCATACCAATATTAAGACCGTACTTCCACAAGCATATCTCCACACCCACAGAACCACCACAGTACTCCCACACACAACAGTAATACTCCATACCATAATAATTAAGAAAGTTCAGAAGCAGCTGCAATTTTATGTGAAATGTGAATACCGTTAGGTACACACAAACGTATATAAACACCCTCAGCTCACACACTGAGTGTACTAATTTCGATCCCCAGCACGGGGAGAAACGTTGGAGATGCATTCTTACACCTGTTGCCCCTATTCACCTATTAGTAAGCAGGTACCTGGGTGTTAGTAGACTATTGTGAGTGGCATCCCGGGGTGTGGTAGTATACCTTAGATAGTGCTGGACTTAGAAATGAGCTGATGTTGAATAACAGCTCTTAGCCTGTAGAACCAATCTGTGTAAATATATATACATATAAATATATATATATATATATATATATATATATATATATATATATATATATATATATATATATATATATATATATATATATAACTGCTGTTCGTCTCGCCCTGCGTCAGGTACCACACTATACACCGCATGAGTGGGCGGCGGAAACTGCCGCAGATTCCTGGTGCTGCGACTCCCAGCAGCAGAGTGACTACACCACAGGAGGGCCAGGAGAGTCCTAGAGGCCCCGGTGAGAGGCCTGGAGGAGGTGGAGTCGGCGAGGAAGGCTCGAGGGAACCTGAAGGACGTAGCCAAAACTCTTCCCCGGCCACGAGCCTGGTCCGTGGTCCCACCATGGACCAGTGGTCCAGGGAGAAGAACCCAATGGAACCATGGGAGCACGACAACCTCAAGAGTGTTCTGAGGGACCTTAACAACACAAGAGACCAACTGCTGGCCCTCCAGAACCTGGTGAGTACTGACACCCTCCTGACAACGTAGCTGCCAACATAAACTTTCTTCTAGCATTAACATTTATATAAAAAAATCTATCTTCCAAATACAGTTTTCTCCAGCTGTAACATTCAATAATTATGGCCATTATAAAATAAAGTGAAAATAATTGATGGAAAAAAAATACAAAGAATCAGTATCATTTCTCCAGGTCACATATTTAGTCTTGTTATCAATCATATTTCAATGTTTTTCTGTGACATTCACTTGAGAAGTGACCCCCAGAAGCCTGTGACCACGTTCTAGTGTGGTCACAGGCGTCTAAGGATCACTTCCCAATTGAATAACACAGCACAACGATACAGACGGTGTTCAGCCCAAGAAGCCTGGAGAAATGATACTGGTGAACATTTCTTTTATTCATTTAATAAGTAGCAGTCTGTCTAGCACTTTTTTGTACACAAAAAAAAATGGAAAATAAGAGTATTTTGACTTAAAAGACTGAGAAACTCAAGAATTTGAGCAATTAAAAACCATTTCTTTGATTATAATCATTATAATCTACTTTGAAAATGGTGTTTAATAGCCCAAATGGTCACTCTCCAGCTCTCTCAGACACTTAATACAAGTGAATAACCACACCACACAGCCCAGTAGTTCACTATCATATGTTCAGAACACCAAGGTAGATAAGGCCGGACGAAAGTACCATTTGTGTTCACGTTATTAATTACCAACACATGAATAAACAAAGCGTGTCCCGTGTCAGAGTTCATTAGCCAATACATGAATTTTAAGCTTAGTGACCCAGGACATTTTCGGGTATTTAATGACCAAAAACTGGCGAGGAAGGAGGCTGCACCCTGGACAAGGCCACCAAGCTTCCCACTGCATTAAAGCATCCAGTGAGGTGGCTAAGTCGGGCAGCAAGACCCTGAAAGACGCTCATTGAAGATATATATGTAAAACTTAGCTGGAGAACAAGACTTCAGCTGTGAATGTCTGAAAGACATCGGAAAACGATCTACCACTTTTCATTAATGTAACAAGTAATCTTGTGGTTATCGTGATGGCTGTCACGGGTTGCTCCACCTATCATGTAGAGGTAAGTAATGTTTACGGCAGTAGTGTCGTAATCTCCAGAACAACTGAAGATGTACATGTGAACTATATACAAAACTGATTTTTTTTTTGTTTCATGAACTATGGGTCACCAATTTATCTTGCTAATGTTCTGCGTAATTTACTTTTAGTGATTAAGTGGTTAAATACATTTAATATGTAAAATTAAGTAAATTAAAGCCCACTAGATATCAAATTTCATGGTTCCCAGTAAAGTATCTGACAGTAATGTACCATAGACTGTCCCCCATTGTTTTGGTTAAGCTGCCTCACTTACTGTGATTGTGTAAAAATATTATTACAATGTATACCTAGGATCATTAACACCTTTTATTAATATATATTACATTAACAATAATACATTAAATATTACTGGTAATAATCTTTTTGAAGTGCACCGACTTTTATTTTTATAAAAATGACAATTTATCAGAGATAGAGTAATGTGGCCCACCGTGGGCCACTAAACACACCTACACAATCTCTATAAATATTCTAAGATGATACAAACTAATATTTTAATGATAAATTTAGGGAAAAATCAGGAATTGTTGACAATCAGGAATACTGAAGACTTGTCTGACCGACTGAATTACTCTTGGTAACTATTTTTCTTCTCTGAAGAAGAATGTTTAGCATGTTCACTACTAACACTATAACCTAACACTCTTACTTTGTGAATCACAACACTGAGCCACTCAACACAAGACCTACCTGACCAACTATGACTCTCCTTGTGACTCGCAACACTCACTCGTCTCCCAAACGCTCGTCTCAACACTGACAGTCGGTATATTCCTCAGTGTATATACGCTCAGGGTCTACTTTAGTCCCTACTTTAGGAATTAAGGTACGCTGGATCAGAGGAAGTGCAGCCACCCTTTCTTTCCTGGTATCACATGATTACCTCTCATTACCCATGATAATACCCACTGACAGGTGCACAGCTCAAGCAAACCATACCACGGGCGGGGTTAGAACCCGCGATCAGAGAGCCCGTGGTATGGTTTGTTTGCAGTCGTGTCATTACGATTTCGTGAGTCACAGCTCAAGCGTGTGTACGCTGACAGTTTTCTTTGGTTCCTTTTACATAATAAACAATACTAGACTGATAGTACCCTGTTTACTCAAAGAGATAAGAACATTCTTAGTAATTATGGATTTAACCGAACAGTAATTAACTTTCGCTCGTTCAGTATCTCATTAACACAAAATAAGAGAAATAATGAAATGTTTTGTGTTCCAGTCATCAATGTCTGTAGTGCACAGTGTCAAGCACAAGTCAATATGCTGTGCTTGGAATGATTTACAACTAATCCAGAAAAAAACACTTAGCTTCAAGACCTCGTATATTATATGACTTCGTTGTATTCTTAAATCACTGTTTAACACACGATGAAAACTAATTTAATTGATAACTTATGAAATACATTTTTATGAAGGGGGGTGGAAGCATGAATGTACATTTTTCCTGTTTATATTAGACATCATCTGTTACCTGTTACCGGTTCTAACAGTCACTGCCCTTGCTGTCCTGTCTCAACAGGTCTCCTAAGTTTCAAAGGGAATATTTCAGGAATGAGCAATACTGAAGACACAGAGCAATATAAATAAGAGTATACAGAATGTATGTAGAAGACTTGGAGTTGCATGGTCAATATTTTTTTTCCAGATCCAAGTGTGAAAGTATAATAAACACTCGCTGGATGGCACAAACAAACATTTAGAGACAGTGAAATAAATTAAGTGTCATCATTTCGGCCTTACACTGAGACCATCTTCAGCACTGTTGGTCTCAGAGCGATATTCCCAGATATAAGACGAATAAAAGTCACAACACAGTGGCAAACAATATAACAAATCACCCACACTTTGAAGAGGAAACTTTAAATAAAGTCCGTTTCAAAAGTTTTTTTTTTTATTTGTACCAAATCTTAAATAACAGCCTAGCCTAAACTTGCTAAAATTTACGCAACAAACTTGTTAAACCTATTTAATATCATTATAATTCGCTGTTTTCCTCGGGATGGTTACATGAGCGAGTCATCGCTTGATTAAAACAACGTCAGGTGATTCTATCTGGCAAAACAAAACAAAAACTTAGGACTGAATTTTCAGGCGACATGAACATTGTTTCCTGTATGGAATCACTGGTGGCCGCCAGGCAACTAATACTGCAGAGATGGAGAGAAGTCTGACGGGAGGAGCAGCTTCAAGTGGTGTACCACATGGCTCAGTGGGAAGCCACTTGTTCACAACCACTTGGATGAGGAAACAAAAGAGTAACCAAAAATCGTCCAAGACACCATTCCCGGGGAGACCCGAACATGGGTGTGATTTAATTAGTTAATGTCAAGGTGAGTAAAGTGGCAGGTAATTTCAGAGTGAAAAAAATACCAGGTCCTGACCCAGCAGAGTAATACATATAGAGATGTAACTAAATACTACACAACTTAAAGCGGACGTGTTAAGGAGTTCCGGTTATGTTTGAGAGGCAAGATTTGCCAAGTTAGAAATAATCAGTGTCCTGAGCAAACTTTTATTTACACAGTAAGTTTTGCTTTATATAGAACGAGACGTACTATAAAGGTTTGCTTTGTAACTAGTGTCTTTCCACAGGGTTCTGGATAACAGACAATCTGAAGACAAAGCAACAATTTACAAATGTTTGCAATAAAATTAATGGAATATTTAATTTATCAACAAGTATAAGCAACACAAGTTATAATAGTTCTATTTATCGTTGTTGATAGGCTTCATTTTAAATTATGCGCAGCAGTTCTGTTTCCAGACTACATTATAGACGTAAATAGCCTAGGAAATAAAGATAAAGGTGGCATGTCCTTGAAACAGAGATAAAGCTACCGAAATTAATTTCCTATGTTAGTAATTGTTCCAAGAAAGACAGTAAAAGCAGTGGACTTTCACTCTTACAAGACGTACGATGAGTGATGTAACAGAACTAGTAATGACAAGATTGCAAACAAACCATACCACGGGTGGGGATTGAACTCGTGGCTAGTTTGATGTTGCAGTTTACAAAGCTAACATAGGCCTAAAAAAAAATGTACACACGTATGGCGCAGATAATACCAAACCAAAACACAACTCGTCATGGATTCAAGGTGCATTAACTCAGATTTAGAAATAATAGAAATATACCTAACAGTTGTTTTCCTGTAAGTGGGGGGGGGGGAGCAAACCTCCTATTAACAATGTTAAATAAAATGTTGTGGGTGGCAGGAAACTTAAGTTTGAAAGATAAAGGAGCAGGTATGTGCAGTGAGAGAGTAGAACCAGAGGATTTTGGCAACACTTACCAACACACATTAATTTATTTACAGTAATTTGTTTAGTTACAGATGTGATTGACTTTATACAGTTCGAAACACTGACTTTATAGAACTCTAGAGTGAAACTTTATCGGTTTGTTGTACATAGTGTCGTACACCACAAGACTAAATAGCAGTGACCAATAAGACTATTGCAACACTCCTCTGATCTTATGTGTACATACGACTGTATTCACACAAGGAAGTTCTCACACTATGACAAAGAACGCGTATCAGTACGTTATCACAATTAAAATTATTGGCAGAGTTACCGACAATGTCAGATAAGTGAACCCGAGCAACTGATGAATCATTACGACGTTTTGTCCGGCAAGATGTTTTATCTTGACAATACAAAAGAACATATAAAGGTAACAAAATGAGGCGAGTGAGGAGAGGCGGGTCATTATCCACAAAATCTAAAATAGTAGTAATGGTAATAGTAGCAGCAGACGTTGATGTGGTTACTTCTTGTCAGGTGATGGCGGGGTCTGTCGTTTTAGGCAGAATTTTTGCGAATAGTTCAGAGGGACTGAAACTACTTTTGCCGCTGACACGTTTTAGTTTACCGGTGTTCGATTCCTTTAACACAAAGTGGAGTTTGATTCCTTGCATCAAGTGGCTGGTAGTGGTGGTGTTCGGAATGTCCTATGGACACGTGTAATGTGTTCGCTTAGACATTTCCTTATATTTCTAGCTGCTTCACTGACGTATATTCCCTCTACATACACTGTGTTCTAAAACTGCACTGCCTTCATAAAGTTGTATAGGGATGCTGGTTAAGTTAGGATAAGTTAGGTATGGATGCTAGTTAGGTTAAGTGTATTTTTTGTTCTTTCTTTCACTTTCACCTAAGCTATTTTGACCTGAGACCTCAGGTAACCTTGCTTCTGCCTCCTAAGCTGCTCAACAACTAACACCTTACTAGAATGAATCAGCTGGTTTAGGACACTAGTAGTTATATTAGTTATTTTACGCTAATTATTGTTACAACTCTATAGAACCAGTTGATCATGGGTTGCATATGCATTTTTCACGAGGAAGCGCTAAACTCGTTGGGGGGTCACAGTGTCTGGGGCAGGGAGGTTATCAAGTTTGATAAGGTGTGAGTAGCAGCTTCAATTCCTTGGATCAAAAGTCCTACCAGCATCCAGACAAACTTCATGAAGAGCCAAGGAAGGCGAGGGCAGCTCCAAGTCCCTGGATCAAAAGCCGTGCACTAGCATGAAGGCCCCTCCATCCCTTGAAAAGGTTGTCGAGTAGCAAATTATTTAAAGGTTGGAAATAATTCTTGATAGGCTAAAGTAGTGCAATAATCAGATAGCCATAAGTAATTTACTACTATTCCACGTCTACAGTGTTTAATATGTTCCTTCTTCAGGGAATTGGATCTGCACTCCAATTCCCTGAATTCCTTCCCCCCCCCTTCCCGCCCTCAAAGGTGCTGCATAATTCCCACTGGGTTTAGCGCTATACCATAATGGTTAGGTAAGGTTCGTCAGGAAAGAGGATAAGTGTTTCCTGACGAGGGTCTTAGTCAGATGATGACCCGCCGTTGGAGCTTTTGGTCATCTGACCGAGGCCTTCCGCGGGCTTACCGGTCCACCTCTTTAAAAATTATGGTCAGTTATAACCATTTCTTATTCTAATCACACCATAATAATAATCCTCTCTCTCTCTTTCCCACCTTCTCTATCTTCCTCTCTCTTTCCCACCTTCTCTATCTTATACCCTACCTTTGATATACCTTTGAAGAGCCCGGCCATGGGCCAGGCTCGTCTGGTGCTTGCCTGGTCAACCAGGCTGTTGCTGCTGGAGGCCCGCTGCCCCACATATCCATCACAGCCTGGTTGATCTGGCACCTGGTGAAGATATTTGTCCAGTTTCCTCTTGAAGGCTTCTACACTGGTTCCAGCCGTGTTTCTGATATCTTCTGGTAAGATGTTGAATAGTCTGGGACCCCGGATGTTAATACAGTGCTCCCGTATTGTCCCCACCGCACCCCTGCTCCTCACTGGGTTTATTTTACACTTTCTCCCATATCTCTCACTCCAGTATGTTGTTATGGCAGTGTGCAGATTTGGGACCAGGCCCTCAAGTACTTTCCATGTATATATTATCATGTATCTCTCTCTCCTCCGCTCCAATGAGTACATGTTCAAGACTTGAAGGCGTTCCCAATAATTTAGATGTTTCAATGGCTCAATGTGAGCCGTAAACGATCTCTGGATTTGTTCCAGCTCTGATATTTCTCCTGCCCTAAACGGGGCCGTCAGCACTGAGCAGTATTCTAAGTGAGGGAGCACTAGCGATTTGAAGAGTGTCACCATCGGCATTATTTCCCTTGTTTTGAAAGTTCTCAATACCCACCCCGTCATCTTCCTGGCTGTTGTGATCTTTGTCTTGTTATGGTCTTTAAACGACAGATCAGCAGACATAATTATTCCCAAGTCCTTTACGTGTTCCTTTCGTTCTATGTGGTGACCCTCTTGCGTTTTGTATATAGTGTTCCTTTTGAGTTCTTCATTTTTTCCATACCTAAGCAGCTGAAACTTATCACCATTGAACGTCATGTTGTTCTCCACTGCCCATCTTCCTCTCTCTCTCTCCCACCTTCTCTATCTTCCTCTCTCTCTCTTTCCCACTTCTATCTTCCTCTCTCCTTCCATCACCAGGCCAATTTTCTTACACACCTGCCCATCTAGCAGTAAACCCACTAGGGTCATGCAGGGCTGCAAGGCAGGGGGTGTTGCAGGATCATAGTATAGCAAGGGTATAACGGTGTAAGCCTCGTTAGCTTTTGGTCAAGAAAGTTTTATTATTCACCCTGTACACATCATGTGAGTGGTAGTCAAAATATTACACTGACACATGATAGCTCTTGGACCTGGGCCCCAACATTTTTGTTGCCTAGTCACGGTGATAATAAATTTGTAAATATTTAATAACAATAATAGTAATAACAACAACGTGTTAAAATACAACAGTGCGAGTCATTTATTACAGCAGTGTAAGCCTCGTATATAATATACCTTTATTTACTACATGTACATGGTATACAGTCCTAGCTGACATCAATGACATACTACTATATAGAAAGCCGCTTGTTATGCTGAGCATTTCCCGTAAATTAGGTCAGTTTTGTCCCAGGATGCGACCCACACCAGTCCACTAACACCCAGGTACCCATTTTACTGATGGGTGAACATGGACAACCGGTGTAAGGAAAACACGCCCAATGTTTCCACCACCTGCGCCGGGAATCGAACCCGGACCCTCACCGTGTGAAGCGAGAGCTTTTGCCACCAGGCCACGTTACCAAAGGGCTTCACTGGCATTATTATTTGTTAATATTACATTTCTAGTAATTAACTTTCATAATTATTGTAATAAACCTCTGGAATCCTTCATCAGTTTGGCAATTTGGTCATCGTGGCGGTAATCAAGTGTTAGAATTTTAAACAAATTTCTTCTCAGAATTTAAATGAATTCTTTAGTTAAGTTTCTAAACTTTTAAGAAAAATATATATTGAATTCAGATTCGAGTATGTCCCTGTGACTAACCTCTGATCGATTTCGAGAGTAATATTTATGAAGCCCAACCCAAGAATATATTTTATTATTAAAAGCTTGATCAACCAGATTGTTGAGCTGGCGGCCCGCATGAATGTGGCACCAAAGTCTCCTTTGAAGAAATAATTTCAGTTATAAGTTAGTGTATGACAATGGGTAATAGACAACTACACAGATATACCTACGCACACCCATTAAAATGTACACAAGGAAGTATAAAATACGTGTTTGTAGTATAAGTAGTAGTGACATGGGTCGGGATAAAGACGTTCTTCCATTTATTAATCCCTGAGTGTTAACGCAGAATAATAATAATAATATAATATCTTTATTTACTACAAGTACATGTACATGGTATACAGGCCTAGACATCAATGATATACTACTATATAGAAAGCCCCTTGTTATCTACCTGGAGGGCATTCCGGGGATTGACGTCCCCGCGGCCCGGTCTATGACCAGGCCTCCCGGTGGATCAGGGCCTGATCAACGAGGCTCTTACTGCTGGCTGCACGTAGTCCAACGTACGAACCACAGCCCGGCTGATCAGGCACTGACTTTAGGTATCTGTCCACTCCCTCTTGAAGGCAACCAGAGGTCTATTGGTAATGCCCCTTATGGTTGGTGGGAGGCTGTTGAACAGTCTTGGGCCCCGGACACTTATTGTGTTTTCTCTTAGTGTACCAGTGGCGCCCCTACTTTTCACTGGGGGTACGTTGCACCGTCTGCCAAGTCTATTGTTTTCGTATGGCGTGATTTATGTGTGCATATTAGGGACCAGTCCCTCCAGAATCTTCCAGGTGTAGATTATGATATATCTCTCTCGCCTGCGCTCCAGTGAATATAAATTTAGTGCTTCCAGGCGTTCCCAGTAGTTAAGGTGCTGAGCATTTCGAGCAAATTAGGTCCTTGTCCCAGGATGTGACCCACACAAGTCGAATAACTCCTAGGTACCCATTTTACTGATGGGTGAACATAGACAACCGGTGTAAAGAAACACGCCTAATGTTTCTACCCTCGCTGGGAATCGAACACAGACCCTAGCCGTGAAGCGAGAGCTTTAGCCACCAGTGTGGCTTATTTTCGTTGGAGTCCTTCAGTTATCTCTTCCAGGAAACTAACCATAAGAGCGTCTGCTCTTAGGTATCTTTTTACTAAGTGAACATTGGCAGCGGGTATAAGACTTGCCTATACGTCTCATTCTACTCGGGGAATCGAGTCCTTTTGGTTACACGCCAGACGCTCTACTTTACGAGTCAGAAGTTCGTTAAAGATCTGTAGGATAACCGCTTCTATAACGGCAGGAATCTGGCTGTACGTGAAGGCAAAGAATGGTGTAGGTAGCGGCCATGTGAACCAGGTGGTCATTATCCTGAGGGAGGGAGGCAGCTGTGACCACATCCTAGCCCCTCACCATATCTTCAACATTTAATATAAAGTTCAACAGCTTCATGCTGCTTATTGTGTAACACGATAAGCTACAGACTTACTGCCAGCGGTAACTGAAGATGGTAGAGATAAGAAAGAGTGCGAGATAATGATAGCAATGTTATCTTACCAACAAAAGCAACTGTCATTAACAAAAGGCATCTTGTGTACGTCGCCTGTGGCTGCTCGCACTATCAGTCCTCTTAGTTTGCAATGTGAAAGTCTAACCAAGTTTGCTACAATAAACATATATTTTATTAATGGTAATTATATTCTTCATGTCATCAGATCTTCACTCATAGTTAGTATGTCAAGTTTCTTTGGAGATAATCTTCAGGTGGTCGTTCAACCGGGGTTGTTGTTAGTAACTGGTGGCCAACACGCAGTTCTTGGGAAGGCGTCACGAATAACCTTACGAATTAATTTTAACGCGTTCTGAGTTTCATTGCTAATATGCCCTGAAACTTTAAACACCAGCAAAGAATAAGTACTAATACCAGCTTCGTATGGGAGGCAAAGAAGCAGAGATGTAAAAGTGTACTTGGTAACCTGAGCGGCTGGAACTGGCCCACTGGAAGGTGGGTAAGTGATGCCGGTCCACACAGCAGTAGTCGGAGCACAGGCGGGTACGCTCCTGCCTCCTCTCACTCCCTACAAAACCATCACTACAGTGCTCCGATTACAGCCCCCCTCCCCCCCGCTGAAGCTACGTTGCAAGAAAACCTAGTTGAACCCTCGCCCCCTTCCCTGGGTATCGGCAAACGACTCAGTTCAGAAAAAAAACCATTCTTTTCATGCATTATATCGGTTTACGGGTGAAGATAAAATGTTTGTGATGTGACTCAAGATGTTACATTACGATGATCAGTGATAATAAGTGACTTTCTGAAGGTGTTGTGCAACACTGTGTGTGTGTGTGTGTATGTGTTGCTGTTACAATAACGATACTGATGAAACCAAACGTGAAGATAGTGCTATACACGATTATTTTACAAGTGTTACGAAGCACATGTGTCTGACACAGGTGTTATACACAGGTGATATAGACAATGCCGGCTATGAAGAGGACCAGCAAGAAGGGAAAGGTGGATAACATTAAGCGCTACTGCTCAATTTTAATTATAATTATATATATATATATATATATATACATATTTATATATTAAATTGGAGAGGTCTCATACATAAACAAAATATTTTAGATAAATCATAATTTATTTACAATAATCGTGATTGCTCTTATACTAAATTTAGACCCGACATTAAAAAAAGAAAGTCAACCAAAGCAAACATGTCTTACGAGGCAATTAACTGTGAATTTGTTCCCATCACCAAGACAATGAAATAGGAAAATCATATACATTTATTTCAGTTATGGCTCATTCTCTCCTGCTCTTTTCCGCACCAAACTAGGTTGCTAGCTATCTAATGCTCTCCACAACAAACAACTAGATCAATAAGCTACCACAACAGGCAGACATACCAGCTGTCATGATAGCTGGGGCGTTCTTAGCCTTGCTATAAATACCTTTCTTACTCTATAGTGCTTGGAGTATCATTAAAAATTAGTTTCAAGACATCAGGGGAAGTGTGGAGGCAGCTTCATGTGTTGCACCTAGCTCCTGTATCCTACACCACAGCTTCATGTGTTGCACCTAGCTCCTGTATCCTACACCACAGCTTCATGTGTTGCACCTAGCTCCTGTATCCTACACCACAGCTTCATGTGTTGCACCTAGCTCCTGTATCCCACACCACAGCTTCATGTGTTGCACCTAGCTCCTGTATCCTACACCACAGCTTCATGTGTTGCACCTAGCTCCTGTATCCTACACCACAGCTTCATGTGTTGCACCTAGCTCCTGTATCCTACACTACAGCTTCACGTGTTGCACCTAGCTCCTGTATCCTACACCACAGCTTCAAGCAGAGTAAATACTCGCTAATTTACATACTAATGACCCCCTTCTTCCATATTGGTTGGTGGTCGTTGTGTTTGGCAGGTGGTGGTACAAGTGGTCGTTACTTCGGGGTTCTTGTACCCGTGAATGAGCGTGGGAATCCACTGGGTGTTTTACCTGTCTAGCGACCTTTCCATAAAGTATCGTTCATTCTTCGTCTACTTGAAACTCGTTCATGGGACAAAACAATAATATACCTAAATTATATTTTCCATTTTGACGTACTTCTTAACATCTCAATATACTTATTTTTAACATGTGAATAAGGCATCACTGTTAAGCTGAAGTAATCAGTAAGTGAAGCAGTTTAGTAGAGCGTCCTGTACCAGCTTCACATTGATTACTTTAACGTAACAATATTTTAGATGGCATCATTACTGCTCCTTAAACACAACCTAAACATTTCTACTGTGTAATGATTGCTATGTATAAAGATGAGCGTTGCCACAATTTTTCGTTATATCGATAGAAACTCAACGCAGAGTAACGTTCTCATTATTACTGTGGGACAGTACGTGATGGTATCGTACACCGTACTGACGGTGAAGGAGGGAACGCCGAGCCAACTGACAACACTACAGGAGTTAAAGTGACCTCTGGCTTCCGCAGAGGGTGGAGCTCCACACCCCTCCCTCCCGCCCCTCCAGGGCGGAGAAAGCTGTACCAAAACTTTTACTGCTCACCCTCTTATTATTATATAATTGGGAACTGATAAACCCGTAAGATAGCTCAGACTCCTGGGAACAGCAACCCTTCACAATCAAGGTATCCCCACCCTCTATGAAGGATTGATGTTGATAAAGGGTTCTTGATCCAAAGAATTGCAGCTACACTCCCCAAGGTGCTGTATGACTCCTATGGGTTTACAGTTTTTAAATTAGTATATTATCAAAACACTTCCCTTGAAAGGCGAATTATATATATATATATATATATAATGTGCCGAATAGGTAAAACTTGCGATTTTGGATTAAATAGCAACGCTCTCTTTGCCGAATAAGGCAAGTGAAAATTTGTGTCTACCTATCTGGAGTCTACCTGGAGGGCATTCCGGGGATCGACGTCCCCGCGGCCCGGTCTATGACCAGGCCTCCCGGTGGATCAGGGACCAGTCCCTCCAAAATCTTCCAGGTGTAGATTATGATATATCTCTCTCGCCTGCGCTCCAGTGAATATAAGTCTAGTGTTTCCAGGCGTTCCCAGTAGTTAAGGTGTTTGATGGAACTTATACGTGCAGTAAAGGTTCTCTCTACATTCTCTAGATCTGCAATTTCACCTGCCTTGAATGGAGATGTTAATGTACAGCAGTATTCCAGCCTAGAGAGAACAAGTGATTTAAAAAGGATCATCATTGTCTTAGCATCCCTTGTCTTGAATGTTCTCATTATCCATCCTATCAGTTTCCTCGCATATGTGATAGTAGCATTGTTGTGGTCCTTGAAGGTGAGGTCTTCGGACATTACCACACCCAGGTCTTTCACATTACTTTTCCGCTCTATTGTGTGATTAGAATTTGTAGTATACTCAGTCCTAGCTATTATTTCTTCCAGTTTTCCATAACGGAGTAGTTGGAATTTGTCTTCATTGAACATCATATTGTTCTCTGTTGCCCATTGGAAACTTGGTTTAATCTTCTTGGAGATTTGCGTGTCCTCAATGGATGACTCTCATGCAGATCCTAGTATCATCTGCAAAGGATGATACAGTGCTATGGTTTACATCTCTGTCTATGTCTGATATGAGAATGAGGAACAGGATAGGTGCGAGTACTGTGCCTTGTGGGACAGAGCTCTTCACTATGTCAGCATCCAATTTAACTCTGTTTTCCACTACTCTTTGTTCGATTGGTTAGAAAGTTGAAGATCCATCTGCCTACTTTGCCAGTTATCCCTTTAGCACACATTTTGTGTGCTATTACACCATGATCGCACTTGTCAGAGGCTTTTGCAAAATCTGTGTATACTACATCTGCATTCTGTTTGTTTTCCAGTGCATCTAAGACCATATCATAGTGGTCTAGCAGTTGCGAGAGGCAGGAGCGACCTGCTCTGAAACCATGTTGTCCTGGGTTGTGCAATTTTTTGGGAGTCCAGGTGGTTTGCTATCCTGCTTCTTAGAACTCTTTCAAAGATTTTTATGATGTGCGATCATGGTGGGACGTAAAGCTATTGGTCTATAGTTCTTAGCTACTGCTTTGCTGCCATCTTTGTGGAGTGGGGCTATATCCGTTGTTTTTGTTGACTGTGGAATCTCACCTGTGTCTATGCTCCTTCTCCATGGCATACTTAGGGCCAGTGATAGGGGTTTCTTGCAGTTCTTAATGAACACAGTTCCACGAGTCTGGGCCTAAAATATATTTCGTTGGATTAGGCTAAATTAAATTGAGTTTGTTATAATAAGGTTAGGTAAGTTTCCTAAGGTACTTTTGGTACAAAATTAATAATTTTTACATTAACATAAATGAAAGATATATCTTTTAAAGGTACGAGATATTTTTTAGAAAGGACTTAATTTTAAATGAGTTCTTGCTAATTGACCAATTTTACCTATTCGGCACGACATATATATAATTCTACACTGCATAGGCCGTCTTCCACCAAGATAGGGTGACCCGATGAAAGGAAACATTCACCATCATTTATTTACTAGTTGTCTTGCCAGGAGCGTTCGGCCATCACAATTCTATGACACTCCGAACTGCAACATGTCCACTCATATATATATAAATATATATATGAGAGAGATTTTAGGAGCGGTCACTGCGTTGTGCATTTGGGATGTGTTAGAGGTCTACAAGATGTGTTAACTTAGGGTGTGATGTGTGTTTAAGTTAGTTTGGCGCTTTTGATGATGATAATCATAATAAATATCCGTGTGGCATTTTTCAATCAGCATTACAAGTAACCTCCTATTTATTTCCATTATTGTCTAAACATGTGCAGTTGTTACCTTCACTGTGTTAAAACATGTGCAGTTGATACCTTCACTGTGTAAAAACATGTGCAGTTGTTACCTTCACTGTGTAAAACATGTGCAGTTGTTGCCTTCACTGTGTTAAAATATGTGCAGTTGATACCTTCACTGTGTTAAAACATGTGCAGTTGATACCTTCACTGTGTTAAAACATGTGCAGTTGATACCTTCACTGTTAAAACATGTGCAGTTGTTACCTTCACTGTGTTAAAACATGTGCAGTTGTTACCTTCACTGTGTTAAAACATGTGCAGTTGTTACCTTCACTGTGTTAAAACATGTGCAGTTGTTACCTTCACTGTGTTAAAACATGTGCAGTTGATACAGTCAACATTGTCAAGTTACTTGGTGCTGGTTAATTAAATCTAAGTATCTTTTCTGATCCTTGTCAAACTTCAAGTTATGTGCCCATGTACGCTGATTCTAGGAGCGGATCAAACTCGCGGCCGCTTCTCCTGCAGTTGCTGTTGCTGTTGATACTGCTGGCGGTGTGGCCGCACCTTAAATATGTAGCAGTCAGCTAGTCGATACTTTAACTTCCTCCACCACAGCTTCCTGCTGTGTCACTCCTGAAATACAACATGATGTTACTGCTGTGTAGTGAATGTGATACTGCTGTTCCGTGGTGGTGGTGGTACTGCTGTTCTGTGGCGGTGGTAGTACTGCTGTTCTGTGGCGGCGTTGGTGGTAGTACTGCTGTTCTCTGGTAGGTGGTACTGCTGGCTGTTCTCCGTGGTAGTGGTACTGCTGTTCTCTGTGGTAGTGGTACTGCTGTTCTCTGTGGTGGTGCTGGTGATACAGCTGTTCTGTGGTGGTGCTGGTGATACAGCTGTTCTGTGGTGGTGCTGGTGATACAGCTGTTCTGTGGTGGTGCTGGTACTATTGGTGTGTTCTATGTGATGACGGTGTTGCTTCAGTACTACTGTGCTTGAGGTTTCTCCTCAAAGAGGCTTGTGTCCTGGTGCAGGCTTACTGAACCTACGCGCCCAACAACCAAGACATCGTAACTTTCGCTGAAGGATTTTAATAGGTTTCAATAGTGCAAAAGAAAACATATAGTCATCGCAAGATCACCATTGCAAGTATATTCAAACTCTGAAAGAGACAACAGGATTAACCAAGACCAGGGCAGATCAGAGCAAGAACAACTGAACACGGGAAACAGAACAAGAATAGATAAGCAAAACATGTGCAACAGTTGAGGTTTTTTACTTGTAGAAAAGTTTCGCCTACACAGTAGGCTTCTTCGGTCGAATACGGACGAGATATTAGAAGCAGTGTAGATGTAAAGATGAGGTGGTCAGTCCATCAACCTCATAGTAGTCTTGAGGTGGTCAGTCCATCAACCTCATAGTAGTCTTGAGGTGGTCAGTCCATCAACCTCATAGTAGTCTTGAGGTGGTCAGTCCATCAACCTCATAGTAGTCTTGAGGTGGTCAGTCCATCAACCTCATAGTAGTCTTGAGGTGGTCAGTCCATCAACCTCATAGTAGTCTTGAGGTGGTCAGTCCATCAACCTCATAGTAGTCTTGAGGTGGTCAGTCCATCAACCTCATAGTGGTCTTGAGGTGGTCAGTCCATCAACCTCATAGTAGTCTTGAGGTGGTCAGTCCATCAACATCGTAGTAGTCTTGAGGTGGTCAGTCCATCAACCTCATAGTAGTCTTGAGGTGGTCAGTCCATCAACCTCATAGTAGTCTTGAGGTGGTCAGTCCATCAACCTCATAGTAGTCTTGAGGTGGTCAGTCCATCAACCTCATAGTAGTCTTGAGGTGGTCAGTCCATCAACCTCATAGTAGTCTTGAGGTGGTCAGTCCATCAACCTCTAGTAGTCTTGAGGTGGTCAGTCCATCAACCTCATAGTAGTCTTGAGGTGCTCAGTCCATCAACCTCATAGTAGTCTTGAGGTGCTCAGTCCATCAACCTCATAGTAGTCTTGAGGGGGTCAGTCCATCAACCTCATAGTAGTCTTGAGGTGGTCAGTCCATCAACCTCATAGTAGTCTTGAGGTGGTCAGTCCATCAACCTCATAGTAGTCTTGAGGGGGTCAGTCCATCAACCTCATAGTAGTCTTGAGGTGGTCAGTCCATCAACCTCATAGTAGTCTTGAGGGGGTCAGTCCATCAACCTCATAGTAGTCTTGAGGTGGTCAGTCCATCAACCTCATAGTAGTCTTGAGGTGGTCAGTCCATCAACCTCATAGTAGTCTTGAGGGGGTCAGTCCATCAACCTCATAGTAGTCTTGAGGTGGTCAGTCCATCAACCTCATAGTAGTCTTGAGGTGGTCAGTCCATCAACCTCATAGTAGTCTTGAGGTGGTCAGTCCATCAACCTCATAGTAGTCTTGAGGGGTCAGTCCATCAACCTCATAGTAGTCTTGAGGGGTCAGTCCATCAACCTCATAGTAGTCTTGAGGTGGTCAGTCCATCAACCTCATAGTAGTCTTGAGGGGTCAGTCCATCAACCTCATAGTAGTCTTGAGGTGGTCAGTCCATCAACCTCATAGTAGTCTTGAGGGGTCAGTCCATCAACCTCATAGTAGTCTTGAGGTGGTCAGTCCATCAACCTCGTAGTAGTCTTGAGGTGGTCAGTCCATCAACCTCATAGTAGTCTTGAGGTGGTCAGTCCATCAACCTCATAGTAGTCTTGAGGTGGTCAGTCCATCAACCTCATAGTAGTCTTGAGGGGGTCAGTCCATCAACCTCATAGTAGTCTTGAGGTGGTCAGTCCATCAACCTCGTAGTAGTCTTGAGGTGGTCAGTCCATCAACCTCGTAGTAGTCTTGAGGTGGTCAGTCCATCAACCTCACAGTAGTCTTGAGGTGGTCAGTCCATCAACCTCACAGTAGTCTTGAGGTGGTCAGTCCATCAACCTCACAGTAGTCTTGAGGTGGTCAGTCCCTCAGCCTGGAGGAGAGTTCGGCTCCATAGTTTGGAACAATGTGAAGCTGAAGGATGAGAATGGACTTAAATAGTCAAAGGCGAGGAGCGGAAAATCTTGAAGACGACACAGGAGGCGGGACCCACTGCTGCTGCTGTCACCTCTGTATTCAACTGAAGAAGCCTACTGTGAAGGCCGAACGTTTCGCCCAAGATACCCAATTCTTGCACATGCGTCTTGCTGGTCTACTTTTCGTTTTTTTTTTTATTTACATTAGAACAAGAATAATCAAGCACAAAGGCACAACTCACAAGAAACTGGCGATGGAAACACGATGTTTCGGTCCGCTCTCAACTAATATCAAGCCTCAATTTCAGTTTCTGCGATAGTTTTAAAATGTGAAACCGTAGGAATTATTTGATCAACACCTAGCCATTATCAAGAATAAATGTGATGCAGAACTCTGGCTTGTCACCCACAGATCACTTGAATTCTGGAAGCGATGTTGCTGGCTCCGTAGTCTGGCCCTTGGTCAGGCTTCTCTGGTACTCGCCTAGTCAACCAGGTTGTTGCTGCTGGTGGCCCACTGGTTCACATAACCATTACAGCCTGGTTGATCAGGCACTTGGGGGATGTACTTGTCAAGACAATACTGTTTTTATGGTGATATATTCACTCACAGTTTGAGTAACACTGTATGTAGCGCCCTCTGAAACGGATGCAATATTTTGTATATATTGTTTTTCTTATAATTTTTATATTGCTGATCTTCTCATTAATAGCTAAAATGAAAAATTTCATGATTTATATTATTTGACTTATTAGCAAATGTATGTAGGTAGGCTGTAACTACACCTCTCATTGTGTTCTTTGTTGGAGAGTTTTGATTGACTGCCAACGCTGCTAACTACTTGCTAGGCTCGTACCAGTCACTTTACGTCTGACAAAGCTATTCTCCTCAGCTTGTGTTATTTAGACTGTTTTTAGTAGAGTATGTCACCTTTGGTGAGCAGGGACATACATCTCTTAACTCTGTTCACAGAGTATTATTTAGATTGGTGATATGTGATGTTTTCAGATGTGTGTCGGGAGACTATCTTTGGTCCTGAGTTCAACTCTCGACCTACATATTGTTCTGGCATCCACGCACTGTCGTAGTTGGGAATTTCAAAATTGCAGAGTTCAGTTTCAGTAATAAGGGAGTTTCATGCCTTCGGGGAGGATTTGCTGATGGTCCCCCAATTAAGGTAATTTTTGGACTCCTTGCCTGAAGCTGTGCTGTTTACTGCTGCTTCAAACATTATTGCTATTTGGCGAATGGGTCATTACATTGTACAATCAAGCTGCTTGATTGCCTTGTTAGCTCATCTAGGGACTACTACTTGTCAGTCACATTTTAAGTCTAAGTCGAGTCTTACTGAGTTCTTATCAAGTAATACTGAGTATATACCGGGCTCATGCATATATACTTACTTGTATTACTCTGTACTTATGAGTAAACTTCATAGCAAAGTACCCGAGGGTACTTATAAGAGTATTACAGTGCATATGTTAACTGAAGTGCCCTTTTTTTTTTTTTTTTTTTTTTTTTTTTATTGAAACAGGGTACAAAGCACATAGCAAAATAATACATATCCAAGAACATCAAATTATCCAATATGACACACACGTACTACAATCTCCCACACTATTTAATCATAAATATCAGAACATAAGAAGCACACACATTAGATAATATTAAACACAAAATATATATAAACATTTCCTACCGCGATAAGACTATCGCACATTCACACTTTCTCAATCAACACAATGACAAACATTGACAAAACGCCACAAATCACCGGCGTTCATGTATAAAGAATTCAATGTTCAACATACACAACCTATCAATACATATCCAAGAACCTCTCAATACACGCCCAAGAACATTAACCACTAAAATATATATAAACAATTGTTTTCCACATCATGTGGATTGCAATGTAACATTAGACACACCTTTATTCAAATGCCGTAAAACATATCTAACGATTAACATGTCCCATGACACACACCTGATCCCCGGTGCATGCCGCACTATAAGAACCCCCATGACCCTTCTCCAGATCTTTCAGATCTTTCTGATGGTAACCCCATCATGTAACTGAACAGAGCCCTCACACACTGTAAATACACACCCACACACGACAGTTGACACCCCTATTACACACATTATCCTTGAATTGTACCACCTCTGTTCTCACCTCTATCCGTCTCACACTCACCCCCTTGTAAACGGAAAACCAGCCCGTCTCTACCCCTTACCTTTTCGCTCCCTTTAACCCCCACACTGTGAGGTTCCGATAACCCTCCGGGAGATCCACCTCCCATTTCCCCATAATCTCTTTAGTTCGACATTTAGTCCTATAAAACCCAGCTATCATCATCTTAATGCGCTCAGCAGCCCCCACCTGACGCATCGCCCATGAATAATAAATGAAATCAGTGACCAAATACACTACCGCCCTTTGGATCCGCTTATCCATACCACTCGCATCCAAACTCAAAGCCCTCAGCACCGAAATGACCCCCCCAGCAATCCCAACACATGACTAAACCACTCCGCACCGCCCCCAACCTATCGCAGAAATACACTACATGATAAGCAGTCGCTTCCTCCCCACACAACGCACAACCACTCCTTCCACTAATCCCTAGTATGCAACAATGCCCCAGATGGAAGTATGCCATGCAGAAACTTATAAACTACCTCCCGCACCCTCGGATCAATCCTAGCTTCCCTCAACAATCCCACACTACACCCCAAGCATACATAGGGTATACACTCTCTACCACCGCTACCACCCTTCCCATTCCCACCCCATCCAACACCCCAAGCCTCACCTTCCCCGGGTCCTTAACCACTAACATAAAGGGTCCTTAACCACTAACATAAATCGAATCATCCCCTCACAGTCCTTTAACTCCTTACCCTTCCACCATCGACCTATATCCTCATGAATCCTCCGCAGCCAGCCCTCTCCCTCCCTCTTTCCCTCATATAACACCTCTTCACATACACACTTTTTAACCGTCGATGCAACGAAATAAGCCCCAGCCCCCCCCTGGCGATGGGGAGCGAGACCACCCCCCTACTTAACCACTCACAACCTGAACCCCATATAAATCTCATTATTCTTCCCAGGAACCTACGCACATCACAACCCACCAGTGGATATACTGACCCCACATGCCACAATTTACTATAGATCAATACATTTACCACTATCGCCCTCTGATGTAAAGTTAAATTCGCCGCTCTCATACTCGACAATCGACTTAACACCCCATCCATCACCCTCTTCGAATTCACCACCCTCGCCTCCTCACACACCCTCATGTATATTACACGCAAATTTTCAACCTATCCACAAGTTTCCCCACTGCCACAACTCCCATCCCCACCCCTCCTCCCACCTCCATGTACAATGATTTCTCTTCATTTATTTTCATACCTGTTGCTTCTCCAAAACCCCCACCACCCTCCCCACTGCCCCTAAATCCCGCCTATCCCTAACTAAAACCGTGGTGTCATCCACATATCCCACAATACCCACTCCTTACCCTATCGACCGTCACATTTCCTCAAGACATCTCCTTATCTCCCTATAGAGGGATCCTGAACACAGGCAAACAACAACTGCGAAATAGGACACCCCTGCCTCAATCCTTGCCATTTCAATATGTCTCCCTAAAAACCATTCACCTGCACACGCACACGCGCTCCCTCATATAACGACTGTGCCCATCCCACCACTTCAGCCCCGAACCCCTGCCATCTCATGAATCTCCACAATGCCTCACGGTGAACACTATCATATGCGGCCCTCCAATCTAATGCTAAAACCCCAGCCTCCTCTTCCATCCGATTCCAGTCAATGAAATCCCTGATACGCCCGTGTCCTCATACATTGATCTGCCCGGAATCCCATACTGTCCCTCATCTATCACCCTGCCAACCACACTCTTCAGACGATTCCCCAATATTTTCGCGTAGATCTTATAATCACAGCACATTAGGGTAAGCACTCTGTAATCGGTAATGTACACACACGGTGTTTGCTTCGGCACCAGCACCGCTACACCTGTCCGCTGTATGTCCCCTAATACCCTTCTATGCTTCATTTCATTAAACAAAACTACCAAAACCCCTTCAACACTCCCCAATTTTCCACATAAAACTCACAAGGTAAACCATCTAAACCTGGGGACTTGCCTATGCACATGCCCATTACAGCCCTCCATACTTCCTCCTCTGTTATCAACCCTCCCAACTCTCCCTATTATCATCGTCCAACTCACACCGCACCCCTCCCATCACATGTAACGCCTCCTCGTCAATATCCCCCCCTCCCATCGACTCACCAAAAAACGCATCTATATATCCACTCATTCCCTCTGTCGTCCACAACATCTGACCCTCCCTATAACCACCCAGGTCCTTCCTCACCACAACATTCATTGTGCTCATAGCCTCTCTCTTACGTCGCTGCTCACGCAAAACACAGGCAGATGGCCTATCTCCCCACATCACCCTCTCCAATCCCCAGCCACCCTCGCTCCATCAAAATGCATATTTTGGATGTCCCTGATCTGCTCCTTCAAACCCTCAATTATTTGTACTGGATAGGTCTCCCTAACCCCTACATGACATTCCCTTAATTGCCCTTCCAAATACCTCTGCAACCCATACGATAACCTGCCTTTCTCCCTCCACACCCAATATAAAACTCCTTAATGCGTACCTTAGCCACTGTATCCACCAAGAAATCACATCTCGCCCACTTCCCCATCCCCACAAATTTTCCCACAACTCTGCAAAACCTTCCCTTCCCCCATTTAAGCAAACCCATTCAACTTCCAATACCCCCATATCTCCTAGGCAATCCATCCACGCCAAATTCACTAATACCCCACGATGATCCGAGAATGCCATGTCCACAGTTTCAAATCTCTGCACCTCAACCGCTCGATTCGCATATATTCTATCCAATCTTGCAGCATATCCTTTCCTCACAAAAGTATATTCACCTCCACCCCCTTTACATCTCGCAACCCCACTCCATAGAGCAGGTCCCCCAATGATCCTACCACATGCCCCGCTCCCGTGGCTCCACATCCCGCTGACTAGTCACACAATTCCAGTCCCCACCTACAATCGACACTACCGGCATCTACTAGCTCATCCCTCACAAACTCTGCTGGCCCATATACACTCATAAAACCTACGCGTTCCCTACCCCATAAGCCCTCAACTCGAACAATCCTACCATCCCCGCTCACTTCCCAATGACTCACAACAAACGGGCTGGTTTCCGAATCAAAACAGCTGCTCCTCCTTTCAACCTACATGTATACCCAACATACACGACATACCCTGCTATGACCAACTCACTACCCATCTTATAATTGTGCTCCTGCACACAAGCCACATCCACCTGATAGCGTCCCAAAATCCTCCCTAACCAATCTCTCTTCCGCACATTACACAAACCATTAACATTGACCGTTAGACACCGGAATAAGACAAAGGTGGCTTTCCCTTGGATACTCTGCCCCTTTATGACTCATTTTTGAATCCTCACTTGGAATGCCCCCGGCATTCCTCGCAGGCCTTTGTCCTTTAGGCCCCACACCACCCTCATGTACCACAGCTGCCCACAGCTTTTTGCCAGGCCTTTGCGCTGGTGTTAGCACATCCTCTGGATCCGACATTACAGCTGCTCGTTTCTCGACCCTAGGTCCACCTGCATGTCAGCCACATGCCCCTCCTCGCATGAACATCCACTTCCACAACTCCTGTCTGTATGAACTCTCCGCCCATTGCCCCACCACTCGCCTGAACGCACTCCACAGCTGCAGTCTCTTGACTCAGACCCAAGGCCCTGTCCACGCCCTCCTCCGTCATACTGATGATGTCCTCCACCAAGGATCGTGTGGATTCCCGCCATCACCTTCCACCCCTCAGCGACGCGTCACCGCCCACAGCGGATCTCCCACTCATAGGCGAATTGTCAGGAAGGGTGACACGGCCGACACTTGCAAGTCGTCCTGCCCTCCCACCCCTCCCGCTCGGCGCTCCTATTCGCCTCCTCAGGACTACAGTCATCCTGTTGCGTAGTCCACTGCTGCCTGCTATGCTGGTAAGGAGCACCTCTGGCCTCCTGCCTCCTGTCACACAAGGCCGCCATGTGTCCATATCCCCACATAGGCGACACGTCCGTTGTTGGCCCGCATATGTCACAAAACTTGCGTGCGAAATTCCTCTAATATTACATAAGACGGGATGGGGTACTTAAGAGACATCTTCAAAACATAAGACCCATCCGCAGCCCTCATATGGGCGCCCAACGTCCTTGTGTTGCCGCATGAATGGTCCGTATTTATCAAACACTGATGTCATGTCCATTGAATCTGCCTCAAAGGCACATTGCGAACCTTATCCATGTGTACCTTCTGGAGACATCACGAAGTTGCACAGTAACACCTGGGTTTATGTACATGCTGCGTTCCTGGTACTTTTCCACGATTGTCTCGTAAACACTGGTAGCACCAAACTTCACAAAAATTCTCTTAATTCCATTCATGGCCACCCCAGACAACATGTCGTTCTCTATACCATAAGTTCTCCTTAATATGTCAGGCAGAAGCACGGCCATATTCTCTGCAGTCACTGCCCCATGGATCAAGTCCACACAAACCGTGTTGACCCTCTTCCTACCACCCAGCGCCATTTGCAAATCCAAGCTTTTGCCAAACGCCACCAGGGAAGACCGCACACGTCCGCTCACCAGCAAGGCTGAGCGACGAATGACCTTGTTAGCTCATCTAGGGACTACTACTTGTCAGTCACATTTTAAGTCTAAGTCGAGTCTTACTGAGTTCTTATCAAGTAATACTGAGTATATACCGGGCTCATGCATATATACTTACTTGTATTACTCTGTACTTATGAGTAAACTTCATAGCAAAGTACCCGAGGGTACTTATAAGAGTATTACAGTGCATATGTTAACTGAAGTGCCCATTGCACCATATGTACAGAATACGTGTCATTCAAAAGTTTAATACAATAAACTCCTACACAACTCTTTAATCGTAATTAATTGTAATTATTACCACCTAGACACCTTTGTTATTAAATATCTCGACTTTTATTTGGTTGGTTTGTATTCATTCAGTTGTAATTGGACTAGAATACTTTCTGACAAACTGTTACGAAACCACAAACTGTCTAGATGCTAGAGGGGGACCTATGAGTTGGTATTCTGGTATTCTCTGGTGATATCTTCACTTAATTGTCGCATTTTGTAAAACTGCACAATACTGTCTTTATGGTGGTATGTTCACTCACTTAGAATAACACTACATAACACTGTATTTATGGAAGTATGTTCATGCAATACGAAGCAACAATGAGTGTGTGATTGCACCATAAGAGGAAATGATCTTTCTGACTATGCAATAACAAGAATAATACAGTATAAACTGTTTTGATTATTAAGGCCAGGTTAATTAATAACCCAGGAATACCAGATTGGCTTTCAATGGTGATTTTTAGATGCTTCCCTAGGAGAGGAATTCACAACAGCCGACTAATTCCTGGGTATCTATTGCGGCTTGGTGAACAGGTGTTAGAAGACTTGCCCAGGTATCTCACCTGATAAAGCATGGACCTGGTTCCTTTCGATTGTAAGCCGAAAGCTCTACGACTGAGTGAGGAGTTGCCTGGCATCCTACAAGTGGCATTACTTAAGTGACCAAATACAGAGCCTCTCCCCACACTAGTCGTGGTAAGAATTTGCTTTCACTGCTGGTTTGTCCACTAAGTAGTTTTCAATCTTTAAAAAAATATTAAAACAATATTGCATAAAATCCGAAACTAGTTCTCTGTCTCTCGAAATCACAATAACAGGACTGCAAACAAATTACAGAACGTGTGGTATTAGAGGATATTAGAGCCAGCACACTGGCCTGTGAGCTGTAGGACTCGCCTGCCTTGGGTTCAACCCCCACCCGTTCCGTGGCCTGTAGCTCTTTGTATTCGACAGAAGAATTACCTTAATACAAAATAACCTGGTAGCTGGACTGGGCGTGATGGTCCCATTAAATAGCCAATCCATCCCCCCATACTTCCCTCATAACTCTTAGACGTTTGGGAATACCTGACGAAGTCCTCATCGTCCTAGTCTCCTAGCTCAGGCTGACAGCGTTCAATACTACGTATGAACCCCATCCTGCCAGATGGAATATGAGAGGGGGAAACAGCTTTGATTCCCACTATGTAACTATCATATAAGATAGTGTCAAACACACTGTTGATGTGTATAATTAAGCTAAATATTTACAACCTGTGGAAATTTGTGAAGGATTGTGTTGCAGACATCAACAGCTGACGTGAAACACTTCTTAAAGTATACCATGTCAAGGTTAACACACACACAGCAGGTGTTGGCCATCTCGTAGAATGAACTGCAAGTTTTTGCAAGTGTTACCATTTTGTTGAAAAATGCGGCAAAGGACTTTGTGGACAAGAATGATGTATTAAAATCTTGTATTCCCTTCTTGAGCGTTCTTTAAATGCAGGGGAAAGGCTTTTGATCCAAGGGTCTTGAGCTAATTTCCCTTTTCTTGGATTAAACATGATTGCCTACTCTTTTTCCAGGGCCCTGTCTCACCTCTACGGGTTTAGCGCCTTCTCATGAACACTAATACTGAATCCTGTATTAATGACCAACCAAATACAAACACATCCCATAAATTACTTGATCCTAAGTTGTTAAATAAGGAACTGAGCCAGAGGATCAACATCCTTTGAAGTAAAGAGGATCAAAATCAACTGAAACGTTTTTAAGAAGGATCATCGTACATGAGCACGGCGCAGCCGGGTTAGGCCTGCTGGCACCTCCAGGACCAGCTGACCCCAGGCCGGGCAGCCTGGGCGTGCTGGTGACAGCAGCAACATGCTGCACCCACCATGGTGGGTGGTGGGCCTCTGCTGTGCCCACCACCGTGTTTACACTGTCAACTCACCAGCCACCACTCAAGTAATTACTGCTTCCCTATACTGATGTCTATCACCTGTTGATATCTAGCAGATGTATATGTGAAGTCTAGTTCTACATGTGTTGATGACTAGCAGTTCTACATATGTTGATGTCTAGCAGTTCTACATGTGTTGATGTCTAGCAGTTCTACATGTGTTGATGTTTAGCAGTTCTACATGTGTTGGTGTCTAGCAGTTCTACTTGTGTTGATGTCTAGCAGTTCTACATGTGTTGATGTCTCTCTCTCCAGGTAGCAGTTCTACATGTGTTGATGTCTCTCTCTCCAGGTAGCAGTTCTACATGTGTAGATGACTAGCAGTTCTACATGTGTTGATGTCTAGCAGTTCTACATGTGTTGATGTCTAGCAGTTCTACATGTGTTGATGTCTTGCAGTTCTACATGTGTTGATGTCTAGCAGTTCTACATGTGTTGATGTCTAGCAGTTCTACATGTGTTGATGTCTAGCAGTTCTACATGTGTTGATGTCTAGCAGTTCTACATGTGTTGATGTCTAGCAGTTCTACATGTGTTGATGTCTAGCAGTTCTACATGTTTTGATGTCTAGCAGTTCTACATGTGTTGATGTCTAGTTCTACATCTGTTGCATGTTTATGTTATGGTATATTTACCAAACTAAAATCTTTTACCCACTTTCTCCCTGCCCCCCATACACACACTCCCCCTGCCTCACACACACACACACTTCCCCTGCCTCACACACTCCCCTGCCTCACACACACACACTTCCCCTGCCTCACACACACACACTTCCCCTGCCTCACACACACACACTTCCTGCCTCACACACACACCCTGCCTCACACACAAACACTCCCCCTGCCTCACTAATAGACAAGTGCCTTGGACAAAATGGTAACTAACACACACTCCCCCTGCCTCACACACACACACTCCCCTGCCTCACACACACTCCCCCTGCCTCACACACACTCCCCTGCCTCACACACCCCCCTGCCTCACACACACACTCCCCTGCCTCACACACACACACACTCCCCTGCCTCACACACCTCCCCTGCCTCACACACACTTCCCTGCCTCACACACACTCCCTGCCTCACACACACACACTCCCCCTGCACACACACACACACACACACCACCCCCTGCCACACACACCACACACTCCCCTGCCTCACACACACACCTGCCACACACACTCCTCACACCTCTACACACTCCCCTGCCTCACACCACACACCCTGCCTCACACACACACACCTCCCTGCCTCCCCCTCCCTGCCTCACACACACCTCCCCCTGCCTCCACACACACTCCCCTGCCTCCACACCACACACTCCCCCTCCTCACACACACTTCACACACCCTCCCCTGCCTCCACACACACACACTCCCCTGCCTCACACACACCCTGCCTCACACACACATCCTCCCTACCTCACACACACACTCCCCCTGCCTCACACACCACACCTCCCCTGCCTCACACACACTCCCTGCCACACACACCTACACCTCCCCCTGCCTCACACACACACTCCCCTGCCTCCACACACACTCCCCTGCCTCACACACACACTCCTGCCTCACCACACACTCCTCCTCACACACACACACTCCCCTGCCTCCACACACACACACTCCCCCTGCCTACACACACACACTCCCTGCCTCACACACACACTCCCCTGCCTCCTCACCACACACACTCCCCTGCCTCACACACACACACTCCCCTGCCTCACACACACACACACCCCTGCCTCACACACCCCCCTGCCTCACACACACTCCCTGCCTCACACACACACCTGCCCACCCACTCCCACTCACACACACACTCCCTGCCTCACACACACACACTCCCCTGCCTCACACACACACACACCTCCTGCCTCACACACACACCCACATCCCTGCCTCACACACACACTCCCTGCCTCACACACACACTCCCCTCACACACACACTCCCCTGCCTTCTCACACACACACACTCCCCTGCCTCCCCATCCACACACACATCCCCTCTACACACACCACACACTCCCCCACACATCCATACTCACACACACACACTCCCCTGCCTCCACACGACACACACACCTCCTGCCTCCACACAACACTCCCCTGCCTCTCACCACACACCCACATCCACCTCACACACACCCCCTGCCTCACACACACCATCCCTGCCTCTCTACGAACACACACTCCCTGCCTCTCCACACACACACACTACCCCCGCCTCCTCACACACCATCACCGAGTGCCCCTCACACAGCCATGCCGCCACCATGCCATCCCACACCATGTACCACATGCCTGCCCCCACACCAGTGTACCCATGCCGCCCCACACAAACCATCCGCCCACACCAGTGTCCATGCCGGCCACACACCAGTGTACCGAGGTGCCGGCCCCACACCAGTGTACCGATGGTGCCGGCCCCACACCAGTGTCCGAGGGTGCCGGCCCCCACACCAGTGTACCCGAGGGTGCCGGCCCCCACACCAGTGTACCCGAGGGTGCCGGCCCCCACACCAGTGTACCCGAGGGTGCCGGCCCCACACCAGTGTACCCGAGGGTGCCGGCCCACACCAGTGTACCGAGGTGCCGGCACACCAGTGTACCGAGGTGCCGGCCCCACACCAGTGTACAGATGGTGCCGGCCCCACACCAGTGTACCCGAGGGTGCCGGCCCACACACCAGTGTACCCGAGGGTGCCGGCCCACACCAGTGTACCGAGGTGCCGGCCCACACCCAGTGTACCGAGGGTGCCGGCCCACACCAGTGTACCCGAGGGTGCCGGCCCCACACCAGTGTACCGAGGGTGCCGGCCCACACACCAGTGTCCGAGGTGCCGGCCCCACACCAGTGTACCGGGTGCCGGCCCCACACCAGTGTACCCGATGGTGCCGGCCCCCACACCAGTGTACCCGAGGGTGCCGGCCCACACACCAGTGTACCCGAGGGTGCCGGCCCACACACCAGTGTACCCGAGGGTGCCGGCCACACACCAGTGTACCCGAGGTGCCGCCACACCAGTGTACCCGAGGTGCCGGCCCACACACCAGTGTACCCGAGGGTGCCGGCCCACACCAGTGTACCCGAGGGTGCCGGCCCACACACCAGTGTACCCGAGGGTGCCGGCCCCCACACCAGTGTACCCGAGGGTGCCGGCCCCACACCAGTGTACCGAGGTGCCGGCCCCACACCAGTGTACCGAGGGTGCCGGCCCCACACCAGTGTACCGAGGGTGCCGGCCCACACACCAGTGTACCCGAGGGTGCCGGCCACACACAGTGTACCCGAGGGTGCCGGCCCACACACCAGTGTATCCGAGGGTGCCGGCCCACACACCAGTGTACCGAGGTGCCGGCCCACACACCAGTGTACCCGAGGGTGCCGGCCCACACACCAGTGTACCCGAGGGTGCCGGCCCCCACACCAGTGTACCCGAGGGTGCCGGCCCACACACCAGTGTACCCGAGGGTGCCGGCCCACACACCAGTGTACCCGAGGGTGCCGGCCCCCACATCAGTGTACCCGAGGGTGCCGGCCCACACACCAGTGTATCCGAGGGTGCCGGCCCACACACCAGTGTACCCGAAGGTGCCGGCCCACACACTAGTGTACCCGAGGGTGCCGGCCCACACACCAGTGTACCCGAGGGTGCCGGCCCCCACATCAGTGTACCCGAGGGTGCCGGCCAACACACCATTGTACCCGATGGTGCCGGCCCCCACACCAGTGTACCCGAGGGGGCCTGCCCACACACTAGTGTACCCGAGGGCGCCTGCCTACACACCAGTGTACCCGAGGGTACGGATAAAGGTGGCAGCAAAGCAGTAGCTAAGAACTATAGACCAATAGCTTTAACGTCCCATATCATAAAAATCTTTGAAAGAGTTCTAAGAAGCAGGATTGCAAACCACCTGGACTCCCAAAAATTGCACAACCCAGGGCAACATGGTTTCAGAGCAGGTCGCTCCTGCCTCTCGCAATTGCTAGACCACTATGATATGGTCTTAAATGCTCTGGAAAACAAGCAGAATGCAGATGTAGTATACACAGATTTTGCAAAAACCTTTGACAAGTGCGATCATGGTGTAATAGCACACAAAATGTGTGCTAAAGGGATAACTGGCAAAGTAGGCAGATGAATCTTCAACTTCCTAACCAATCGAACACAAAGAGTAGTGGTAAACAGAGTTAAATTGGATGCTGACATAGTGAAGAGCTCTGTCCCACAAGGCACAGTACTCGCACCTATCCTGTTCCTCATTCTCATATCAGACATAGACAGAGATGTAAACCACAGCACTGTATCATCCTTTGCAGATGATACTAGGATCTGCATGAGAGTGTCATCCATTGAGGACACGACAAATCTCCAAGAAGATATAAACCAAGTTTTCCAATGGGCAACAGAGAACAATATGATGTTCAATGAAGACAAATTCCAACTACTCTGTTATGGAAAACTGGAGGAAATAATAGCTAGGACTGAGTATATTACAAACTCCAATCACACAATAGAGCGGAAAAGTAATGTGAAGGACCTGGGTGTGGTAATGTCCGAAGACCTCACCTTCAAGGACCACAACAATGCCACTATTACATCTGCGAGGAAACTGATAGGATGGATAATGAGAACATTCAAGACAAGAGATGCCAAGCCAATGATGATCCTTTTAAATCACTTGTTCTCTCTAGGCTGGAATACTGCTGTACATTAACATCCCCATTCAAGGCAGGTGAAATTGCAGATCTAGAGAATGTACAGAGAACCTTTACTGCACGTATAAGTTCCATAAAACACATTAACTACTGGGAACGCCTGGAAACACTAGACTTATATTCACTGGAGCGCAGGCGAGAGATATATATCATAATCTATACCTGGAAGATTCTGGAGGGACTGGTCCCTAATATGCACACAGGAATCACTCCATACGAAAGCAAAAGACTTGGCAGACGGTACAACGTACCCCCAGTGAAAAGTAGGGGCGCCACTGGTACACTAAGAGAAAACACTATAAGTGTCCGGGGCCCAAGACTGTTCAACAGCCTCCCACCAGCCATAAGGGGCATTACCAGTAGACCCCTGGTTGCCTTCAAGAGGGAGCTGGACAGATACCTAAAGTCAGTGCCAGATCAGCCGGGCTGTGGTTCGTACGTTGGACTACGTGCAGCCAGCAGTAACAGCCTCGTTGATCAGGCCCTGATCCACCGGGAGGCCTGGTCATAGACCGGGCCGCGGGGACGTCGATCCCCGGAATGCCCTCCAGGTAGACTCCAGGTAGGGTGCCTTCTTACACAGGAGTGACTTGTTCAAGAATTGGCTTCATATCACAAACTTTTAGCATAGGCCAGTAGGCCTGCTTAAATATTTTAGTGACTTGATAGCTCGAGTACCTGAAGTGATCACGATAGTTGGTGTTGCAGTATGACACATGGTAACAACACAGTGTGAAGAGGAAGTAACATGTTACGTTAATATTGCAACATTATATAATACGATGCAACATCCCCCCAATGAAAAGCAGTGGCGCCACTAGCACGATAGGAGACAACACAGTAAGTATCAGGGGTCCAAGACTGCTTAACTGCCTCCCAGCATACATAAGGGGGATTACCAATAGACCCTTGGCTGTCTTCAAGAAGGCGCTGGACAGGCACGTGACGTCAGTACCTGACCAGCCGGGCTGTGGTTCGTACATCGGTTTGCGTGCGGCCAACAGTAACAGCCTGGTTGATCAGGCCCTGATCCACCATGTGGCCTGGTCACAGACCGGGCCAAGGGGGCGTTGACCCCCGAAACCCTCTCCAGGTATACTTGCAACGTGACGAGGGAGTCAGAACATGTTAGGTTCGTGTCGTAGCATCACGAGGTAAACAAATGAGACAGGTGGGTGCAGCCTCCAGTGATGCTCAGGTCTCCACCCCCCCCCCACTCTCCTCACCACCCCACCTCAGAGGTGAAGCTTCAAGCTGACAGATACTTCACATCACTCTCTTCTCTTCCTCATAGCAGGCGCTCTGTTGCCCCTACCAGTTTATCGCTTCACCGTAATATCTGTACATCTTCAATATCGTTGACCACTGGTATGGTAGGAATAGTAGTTGCAGTACTACTACCACTAGTACTACTACTACTACTAGTAGTAGTAGTTGTTGTTGCTGTGACCTTTACGGAGCACCTTGACAGCGAATATTCACAATAACAGCAACACACACACACCATACACAAACACCATACACAACACACACACCAAAACACACACACACCAAAACCCCACACACCATACACACACACACCATACACACACACACACCATACACACACACACCATCACACACACACCATCACACACACACCATACACACACACACCATACACACACACACCATACACACACACCATACACACACACACCATACACACACACACCATACACACACACACCATACACACACACACCATACACACACACACCATACACACACACCCATACACACACACACCACACACACACACCATACACACACACATACACACAACACACACACACACCATACACACACACACCATACACACACACACCATACACACACACACCATACACACACACACACACACACACACCATACACACACACACCATACACACACACACCACACACATACACCACACACACCATCACACACACACACCACACACACCACACCATACACACACACCACCCATACACACACACACCATACACACACACACCATACACACACACCATACACACACACACCATACACCACACACACCATACACACACACACACACACACCACATACACCACTACAACACACCATACACACACACCACACCACACACACCAACACACCACACCACACACACACACACACACACACACACACACACACCATACACACACACACAAACACACCATACACACACACACACAACACACACCATACACACACACACACAACACACACACACACCATACACACACACACACACACACCATACACACACACAACACACCATACACACACACACACACACACCAACCACACACACACACACACACACACACACACATACACACACCACACACACACACACACCATACACACACACCCACACACACACACACACCATACACACACACACACACACACCATCACACACACACACACACACCATAACACACACACACACACACCAACACACACACCATCACACACACACCATCACACACACACCATACACACACCACCATACACACACACACCATACACACACACACACACACACACCATACACACACACAACACACACACCATCACACACACACACACACCATACTACACACACACAACACACCAACACACACACACCATACAACACACACAACACACACACACCACACACCATACCATACACACACACATCACACACACACCATAACACACACACACCATCACACACACACACCATACACACACACACCATACACACACACACACACACACAACACACAACACACACACCATACACACACACACCCACACACCCCACACACACACACCATACACACACACACCACACACACACACCATACACACACACACACCATACACACACACACACTACACACACACACCATACAACACACACCACACACACCAACACACACACACACACACACACAACACACACACACACCACATACACACACACACACACCCCAACACACACCATACACACACACACCATACACACACACACACACACACATACATACACACACACACACACACCATACACACACACACCATACAACACACACACACACACACACAAATTAAAAATGCGCTGCTGTCTCACAAATTCCTTTATCTTCCACACATACAACACGTTCTTACAGGACACCTCCACATATTGTGCCAAGTGACCTCACACGGGTTTAGGGCTTCATATAAATATAAAATAATTCAAATATTTTTCAAGTAGCTTTCTTAGATTTTGAACGACGTCTCTTTGTGCTCAATACCTTACACGTTTCAGTGCTCATGATTAAATATGCAGTATAAGTTCAGTAGTCTTCAGGATGCTCAGATATTTGCAATCCACGTTCTAGTGCTTATTTATTCAATATCGGCTCAGCTGAGTGCTCAGTCAGTGCTCAGTGAGTGCTGTGCTAGTGAGTGCTCAGTGCAGTCAGTGCATCAGTGCAGTGAGTGCTCAGTGAGTGCTCAGTGAGTGCTCAGTCAGTGCTCAGTGAGTGCTCAGTCAGTGCTCAGTGAGTGCTCAGTGAGTGCTCAGTCAGTGCTCAGTGAGTGCTCAGTCAGTGCTCAGTCAGTGCTCAGTCAGTGCTCAGTGAGTGCTCAGTCAGTGCTCAGTCAGTGCTCATCACTGTCACCACAAGAGTTATCATCCATATTTCAGAGTGCTAGGTGCTATCAGGTCGACGCTATGATCAAGTACAAACATGTCTCACAGGCAGAGTTCACGTCAACCTTTCAAGATACACTGTAGAGATATTTTATCAGTTAACTATCATTAACATGCTTACATCTCTACCTCCGATAAAAACAAACCAATTCCACCAATGCCACTGCTTCCGTCATGGTGCCATTACTTCCTCCTCAGAAGACTACACATAGTGCCATCACGTCACTACTAACAATGCTGCCTACTTTAAAATGAGAAATATTTGTTTTATTTATTGGTTGAAAAATATAGTGCAATAAGTTAGTGGATTCTTAAGCAGCCAGAAAACAAGAGGCTAATTATTTAAACACAGGCTTCAGGAGACATTCGTGTTCCTGACGCGTAGGTAAGGCAGAATAACGTTCCTCTTGATAATTATCTAACAGTGAAACGTTGCTCTGGTAAATAACCTTGTGTATTTACCAGATAAAAAAACAATACAATTAACAATCGTTTTAAACCATAAAACATTTAACAAGTTTTCCCATCGCAGTCCTATGACAGGATAGTCATGATTATGATAGTAAGACAGGAGGATAGTCAGCCCATAGATGGTTGTCTACGATACTACTACCACCTACTTGGCTGGAATTGTGAAATATATATATGGCTGGGATTGTGTAGATATATTATTTATAAAGTGCATAAACATTTGTCTGAGGAAGATTTGATCGCATTTTTTTTTTTTGCGCATGGTAAAATGTTTAGGGGCGCCAGGTGAGAAATTCTACTGGCAAAGTTTACAAAGGCTGCCGATGGTTCGGTCTACATCAGTGATCGGCCAGGACTGGCCGATCACTGATGTAGAACATGTTGCATAAAGTTCTCTTTTAGTTCGTCATTTACGTCGTTACAACTACCCGAAAATTATAGTGGACCTTTTCTTTGAGGGTGTATAAGTATAAGTATATTTTGGTTAACTATTAAGGGTGTATAACTGGGTTAACTGTTCACTTTCCCTCACGCACTCGCGATCAATATGGAACAAAATTCATGTCTATTCTGAGTATATACTTGATGAGTTTCTTGTAGCTACGCCTGCCTTCCGCCACAACCACACCTACATCATCTTAAGAAATTTTGAACATTTACGCTCTTAAGTTACTAACATATAAGTGGGCGTCTTATCTGCCACTTACCTACAAGTGGTAAAGTGCTCACCATCTGACCCTTCAAGGGAAAGTGCATTAGTGCTGGTAAAGGATCTCTCTTTCAAGGAAATGGAGCTATCCTTCCATTTTTCCCCATTCCTGAGTCAGGCGCTGTATGACCCCCTACGGATTTAGCACCTCCCCATAAATACACATTGATAATTTTATAAATGGATGTGTGTTTACCTTGACAAGTGTGTCCAGTATTACTTCATGTTTACCTTGACAAGTGTGTCCAGTATTACTTCATGTTTACCTTGACAAGTGTGTCCAGTATTACTTCATGTTTACCTTGACAAGTGTGTCCAGTATTACTTCATATAGAAGTGTTATATACTTGTAGGGGTCATACCACGTCCTGAAGGGTATCGAGATCAACAGGTTTGGATATGGAGAAGGGGGGTGGCTCTAGTTCACTGGATCATGAGCCGTCACCAACATCAGGTCACCCTCTCCCCTCTTGATGGGGAGAAAGTTGTAAGATCTGAAGAGTACAGTGACCTGGGAGGTCACTCAGTGCTCTTGACAACACAAAACAACATCCAAGGAGTCAGCAAGGTCTTGAGAAACAACCAGGCTGTGATAGGTATGTGGGCCAGCGGGCCGCCAGTAGCAATAGCCTGGTTGACCAAACAAGCCTGCCTAGGGCCGGGCTGAGGGAGGAGAAAAACTCTTGAAACCTATCAAAAGTATATTTTTGTCCAGCACACAGTAGTGAAAGCCCCCCATATAGGGAGGAGGAAGAAACTCTCATATTAGATCAGCAGAAGAGAGTGGCTTTCAACACCAGGCTTGTATGCTGTTACGGAGAAACCAGCACTGTACTGGGATGGCACCTTGTGACTTATTTTTCCACTATAATCTACCTTGTCCATAATTATATCGATTTGCTTATCGTTTCGTAGGTGAAGTCAGGATCTTTCCTATTCATGGTATACTTAACAAATATTTGAGGACAATTGTTGTTGCAGAGGTTGAGCTTGCTCACACCTCTGCAACACAATTGTCCTCAAATATTTGTTAAGTTATACCATGAATTAAGGAAAGATCCTGGACTTCACCTTACGAAACGGATAAAGCAAATGCGATAGTAATTATGGACAAGGTAGATTATAGTGGAAACATAAACATGTTATTAGAAGACGGGTGAACATACGTGCCTTTTAACATCCACTGTTCTTCTGACCTGAGGACGCGGGAATTAGTGTTCATCAGAACACTACCCAAAACAATACCACGACACATGTTTAGATAACAGTAACAAGCACATTCTCCATCAAGTCACCAGCATACAAGGGAAGGGCACTGGCCTAGGTCCACAAATCTTTACCAGCAGATTGTTCTTTGAAATTTGGCAGATGTTCGGCCACAATACCTCTGCACACCGTCGCTTCAGACTTGTAACCTGGCCACAGCTGAATCATAATATACATGGGTATCTTACCCTCCATTAATTCATGCCGAATAGTCGGCAAGTAGTAGGTAGAAGTCTGCTTCAAGGCATCTACTACCCACCACAATGGCACTCAAATCTAACAAGATAAGCAACATCAAATACTGGCAAGTTACGCCGGAGGAAACTACCTGCCCAACACTAATCAAGACAGAGATAACGTCAGAATTATCATGACAGAAACAGAGTCCGCCACTGGGATGGGATAGCAACAGCAACCTAGTGCCCGGCTGAGTGAGTCTGACCGGGCACCTGGCCAGACTCAGCCGGGCACCTGGCCAGACTCAGCCGGGCACCTGGCCAGACTCAGCCGGGCACCTGGCCAGACTCAGCCGGGCACCTGGCCAGACTCTAGCCGGGCACCTGGCCAGACTCAGCCGGGCACCTGCACTGCAGTGTACCACGTCCATGCAGGGGTCGCCAGGAGACACTTCCACACAGGATCCAGGATGAGGCTGTTAATGTTTTGATAGGCAGAAATTTTAAGTGATGTAGAAGAGAAAGAGCAGGACAGTGGCACAAAAATAAATGGAAGACTAACAGTCCACTAATTAAAGGACACCAGTGGACTGCTAGTGGTCGTCACACTCCAAGTTCTTGTGAGTGGTCGTCACACTCCACGTTCTTGTGAGTGGTCGTCACACTCCATGTTCCTGCGAGTGGTAGTCACACTCCATGTTCCTGTGAGTGGTCGTCACACTCCATGTTCCTGTGAGTGGTCGTCACACTCCATGTTCCTGCGAGTGGTCGTCACACTCCATGTTCCTGTGAGTGGTCGTCACACTCCATGTTCCTGTGAGTGGTCGTCACACTCCATGTTCCTGTGAGTGGTCGTCACACTCCACGTTCCTGTGAGTGGTCGTCACACTCCATGTTCCTGTGAGTGGTCGTCACACTCCACGTTCCTGTGAGTGGTCGTCACACTCCATGTTCCTGTGAGTGGTCGTCACACTCCACGTTCCTGTGAGTGGTCGTCACACTCCACGTTCCTGTGAGTGGTCGTCACACTCCATGTTCCTGCAGTGGTCGTCACACTCCACGTTCCTGTGAGTGGTCGTCACACTCCATGTTCCTGTGAGTGGTCGTCACACTCCACGTTCCTGGCGCTGAGTGGTCGTCACACTCCACGTTCCTGTGAGTGGTCGTCACACTCCACGTTCCTGTGAGTGGTCGTCACACTCCACGTTCCTGTGAGTGGTCGTCACACTCCATGTTCCTGTGAGTGGTCGTCACACTCCACGTTCCTGTGAGTGGTCGTCACACTCCACGTTCCTGTGAGTGGTCGTCACACTCCATGTTCCTGCGAGTGGTCGTCACACTCCACGTTCCTGTGAGTGGTCGTCACACTCCATGTTCCTGTGAGTGGTCGTCACACTCCACGTTCCTGTGAGTGGTCGTCACACTCCATGTTCCTGCGAGTGGTCGTCACACTCCACGTTCCTGTGAGTGGTGTTGACCACAGAGAAAGTAACGTAACATAACCCCTTCCATAATCTCTCAGCGCAAAAGTTAAATAGGGAAAATCCTATCTAATAATCCCATAATAATCTATTTCTACAAGTACATAATACAACTTACACAGACTTAAACAAATAAAAGAGGTAGAGTGGAAGATCCTGTCTTTCTAGGCTAAACCGCTCAAACACCAATACGTTAAAGTGACCTAAAGTCAGGTTGGGGAAGGAAGGAAGGCAGGAGCGCCTGCAGGCTTGAGGTGTGTGTACCCTAACCTTAATCTATAGAACAATCAAAGTGACTATTCTTGAAGGTGAAGATCTGACTCTCTATACTTGCTGCTCGTCTGTAGGACCCACTGGGCCACTTCCTTGAAGAGAAGAGCATTATTAAAGATAATGCAAACTGCACTCTTTACAGGTTATCAAGACAATAAAGGGGGGATATGCTGGAAATTTAATGCTTTGCGTCGATCCATCTCTTTACCTTCATAACATTTTGTTTTTAATTTTATCCTGGCAGTTGGGTTGTCTTTAAGAACCTACTGTTATATTTCTTTCACACTTGTTTTTATTCTCTTACTTTTGTCAGAAGTATCTCACTAATTCTCTCTCACCCTCATGCCAAGTCTCATTGATTCTCACACCTGTTAGGAACATCTCTCATTTATTCTCACACTTATGTCAACAGTGTCTTCTCATTAATCTCAATTATTAATGTTCTCACACAGATATATGCGGTTCTTATACAAGCCTTATCAAGTGCTTTAGTTTTGAGATACACAAAAGTAAAACCTGCCCATTACAACACTTGTCAGGATGCTCACACAGTTCTAAGTGGTCTCCACGGTATGTACCCTACACAGCATGACAGAAACTCAGTACAGGACAGCATTGAAATTTAGCTTCTTAAAAGAATGGGTTAATACAGTTAGGTAGTAGATCAGCAGTTATAGTTTGGTGGTGTTGCAGCTGCAGAGGACGACGGAGGTGGAGAGCCGTGGTGTGTGCACCTCCAGGAGCTCCCCCACAACCAACACCCTCACCAGCGTTTCAACCAACACTCCCAGCAGCCTCAACCCCAACAACAACAATTCTTCTAGGGACACACTCTTGGACTACATTCCTTCGAGTCTCTCCGTTGACAAGGAAAGTCCTACCAAAGTCACCCACAGAGAGAGTCATAAAAAATATAACGGGAAGGAGATTCCAAGCAAAACATGTAGAGAGAAGGAGAGTCCAAGCAAAACATGTAGAGAGAAGGAGAGTCCAAGCAAAACATGTAGAGAGAAGGAGAGTCCAAGCAAAACATGTAGAGAGAAGGAGAGTCCAAGCAAAACATGTCACGAAAAGGAGAGTCCAAGCAAAACATGTCACGAAAAGGAGAGTCCCATTAGAAAATGTCGCCTCAAAGACATTTCCAACAAGACGTGTCGAGGCGCGGACAGTTGCATCAAAACATGTCCAGACAGGGAGTCGCCCGTCAGAACGTGTTACGATCAGGACATCCACATCAGAACATGGCAGGGCATGGACATCCCTACCAAAACACCACACAGCAAAGATAAGTCTCCGAAAGACGCCCACAATAGGGATGATTCTAACAGAGATTTCCTGAGGAAAAGCTCCAAGGACTCTTCAGGCAACCACAGGAGCCACAAGCGCCACTCTCGCCAGGTACTTCTTAGTGGTGATTCTATGCCACATTACCCCCTGTTCTTGTTTATATAACATTGCGTCTAGTCCGCCATCTTTGTTAGTAGTAATAGTTTAACAGCTGGAAGTCAGTCACCGTGATGTAGACCTCCCGAAGCTTCAAGTACTCACTGCCTTTAAGCAGCTTAAAATAACGAGGTTTTCCGTGGTGCTACATGTAGAGTGCACAGTAGCACCATATAAGCGATTCCGGTAGCGTAAATATGCTATAGTGTAGACCCATTATTTCCCGAATTACATGGGAAATTACAGTGACTTCAGCAGTTTAGAATGCTTTCTAACACTTAATTCCAAGGTAATAGAGGTATGTTACGGTAATGAGACTTAAGACACTTTTGACTAGAAGACGGTACAAATGCATGCCAAGTACTGTTGAAGAACCTAACTTGAAGGTTCTTGACGTGTTCCTCCTGGTGAGGCATCACGAGGATACACTCTCAAGAAGCTATCGTATGAGACACACCTGGGTGCAAGCTTGCCTAACTTTAATAATTTAAGTTCCTAACGTAGCACATTTATCACTTCTGTATCTGTCGGTATTATAGACTTTGAGAGAAGCCCTTGATGCTGCAACTCTCACCAGGAGATAATTATCAACTTCCAGACATCATCTTGTGTAGATAAATGGTTCAAAGAACCGACTGGTTGATAAATTAAGACACATGTGCAACACTTTGATATCTTTATTAAGGAAACGTTTCACCACACTGTAGCTTCATCAGTCCAGTACAAAGAAGATCATGACAAGAATACCCAAGTGTTGGACATATATCTACTTTATCATCTTAAGACACTAACCTCTTTGTGTCTTTCATGTAGGTTTTTCTTCTTGTAAATTATCTTGTAGATGTTCTAATTTTATAGAAACCTTAATACAGCTGAAATGCATTAACATCACTTTATTAATAAAATATATCATTAGAAAAATAACGTTTTGTTAAGTATAAATGCGCGTGTTCTATCCTGAATCATCTTTTTCCACATCAATATAGACGAGTGTCGTACCTGTGTGACTAGTTAAGAGGATAGTGACTAGTTAAGAGGATAGTGACTAGTTAAGAGGATAGTGACTAGTTAAGAGGATAGTGACTAGTTAAGAGGATAGTGACTAGTTAAGAGGATAGTGACTAGTTAAGAGGATAGTGACTAGTTAAGAGGATAGTGACTAGTTAAGAGGATACTTCAACCTTATCCCGCTGTTGCCAGACTACCTTGTTTACTGACTGGTCAGCTAGACTGTTACCGCCAGGGGCCCGCACGCCTACATAGCCACTATAACCTGGGTACTCTTAGTAGGTAGTGGTCCGGTCTCCTCTTGTAAGTGTCTACACGTGTCGTAGCATGTTTTAGAGGTCACTTATTCTCTCACACACACTTATAGCATGTCTTAAGGTCACTGTTATTTTGTACCACACACTTTTGTGGCATGACTGCTTCTTATTGTTATCCAGATTATTACTGTCTTGGAGGTCCCTAGTATAGCAATGGAGGTTATTAGTTTAGCCATGGGGGTTACTAGTACTGTTATGGTTATTAGTATAGCCATGGGGGTTATTAGTACTGTTACGGAGGTTATTAGTATAGCCATGGGGGTTACTAGTATAGCCATGGGGGTTACTAGTACTGTTACGGAGGTTATTAGTATAGCCATGGGGGTTACTAGTATACCCATGGGGGTTACTAATACTGTTACGGAGGTTATTAGTATAGATATGGTTTTTTAGTATAGATATGGGGTTATTAGTATAGATATGGGGGTTATTAGTATAGATATAGGGGTTATTAGTATATATATGGGGGTTATTAGTATAGATATATATGGGGGTTATTAGTATAGCCATGGGGGTTACTAGTATAGCCATGGGGGTTACTAGTATAGCCATGGGGGTTACTAGTACTGTTACGGAGGTTATTAGTATAGCCATGGGGGTTACTAGTACTGTTACGGAGGTTATTATTATAGCCATGGGGGTTACTAATACTGTTACGGAGGTTATTAGTATAGATATGGGGGTTATTAGTATAGACATGGGGGTTACTAATACTGTTACGGAGGTTATTAGTATAGATATGGGGTTATTAGTATAGATATGGGGTTATTAGTATAGATATGAGGGTTATTATTATAGATATGGGGGTTATTAGTATAGATGTGGGGGTTATTAGTATAGATATGGAGTTATTAGTATAGATATGGGGTTATTAGTATATATATGGGGGTTATTAGTATAGATATGGGGGTTATTAGTATATATATGGGGTTATTAGTATAGATATTGGGTTATTAGTATAGATATGGGGGTTATTAGTATATATATGGGGTTATTAGTATATATATATGGGGTTATTAGTATATATATATGGGGTTATTAGTATAGATATGGGGGTTATTAGTATAGCCATGGTTACTAGTACTGATACGTAGGTTATTAGTATAGCTATGGGGTTAAGTAAGTTTATTCAGGTATACACAAATACATTTACATAGATTATCATACATAGCAGCATATGTGTAGAGAACCTAGGATAACCCAAAAAAGTCAGTGATTTATTTCCATTGGGGTCCTTTAGTATAGCTATGGGGGTTATTAATACAGCCATGGGGGTTACTAGTACTGTTACGGAGGTTATCAGTATTGATGAGTGTGTTACCTGGTGGTAGGCAGGACATGTTGCCACCACTATCTGACATGTTGCCACCACTATCTGACATGTTGCCACCACTATCTGACATGTTGCCACCACTATCTGACATGTTGCATGTTGTTTTCTCCCTCAGTGACACTTGTCGTATCTCAGCTGACCTATGTTGCACCTTAAGTCTTTCATGTTACAATGTAACCCACATTTGTGGCACCTTAACTGACACTTGTAGTGTCTTAACTGACACTTGTAGTGTCTTAACTGACACTTGTAGTGTCTTAACTGACACTTGTAGTGTCTTAACTGACACTTGTAGTGTCTTAACTGAAACTTGTAGTGTCTTAACTGACAATGCATATTTTTTAATGTGCGAAAACGTTCATATTTTGTAGATTAAAATAATTAAACACGTTACATAACTTGAACTTCAAACTAGAGGAACACTGCAGGAGGTCTACTGGCCCATACTTGGCAGATCCTTCTCAGATACCACCCCCTATCACTCAAACATTTCTCAAACCTATTCTTAAAGTGGTGGGCAGGTTGACTAACATTCCCGAGGTTGACAGGAGGTTGAGACGACATCGTCGAGGGCGGGCCAGACACTGCACCCGTCAGAGCTGGTAGAAGCCACCACAGCCTCGGTCAAGCAGGAACTCCTGCACCTCTCCCTCGCCAGGCAAGCCCTCGAGGCTGACAAGGTAAGCTCATTTACGTTTTGGGTTATTTATATTTATAATAAAATATGAGAATGTCAGTCAAAAAAGGTTTATATAACAGTACTTCATAATGGTCTTATAGTGTGAACAGCCCCAGGGTGAGTCTTGGTGTTATATAGACCCCCAGGGTAACTGTTTTAAGACCCCCAGGGTGTCTTTATCGTACCTTAACACATCATCTAAACTATCTGTTCCTCTTCCCCGTCCCCTGTGTCAAAACAATTCCCTCATCACCTGATGCCCACACCACTTGTCTGTCCACTTCACCTGACATCCAGGTGACCTGACTTGCACTGTTGCAGCTGGAGTTGACGCGGGTGTTGGAGCAGCGCGAGGGGATCATCACAGAGCTGCGCAAACAGATGTACCAGAGAGACAAGACCATCCAAGCACAGCGAGCGCAGTATGAAGAAGTCATCAAGAACGTCCAGGTATGTCTCACTTCAAGTATTGTGCGTAATGCATACATATTGTCGGTAATTCCACCAATATTAATACAATACACACATATGTCTGCACTCCATTCATTTTCTCACATTACTTCTAAAGAAAAGTTTGCAATTTTGAGCGGAGGGTTTATATTAGAGTGTAGAGTTCTATGTATGTAGTAGGCACAAGAATAAGTGTGAATGTTCTTTACAGTGAGTAGTTTTAGGCTTTTGAATATTGGCGGAGTATGCTGTCTAGAGTGGGAATTTGTTATCATTCTGACTGCAGCCTTTGGCTGGGTTATGATTAGTCTAAGGTGATTTAATGTTGTTGATCCCCATGCACAAATTCCATAGGTGAGATAAGGGTAGATCAGTGAATGATACAGTGCAAGAAGAGCTGATTGAGGCACATAGTAGCGTATCTTTGAGAGTATGCCTACTGTCTGAGATTTTCTTGGAAATTTGTTGTATGTGTGTTTGGAATTTGAGACTACTGTCAAGGTGGATTCCTAGGAATTTTCCCTCTGTGAGTCTTGTGATGGGTGAACCATTGAGCGTTATGTTAAGTGGAACATTTGTAGCTCTGTTTCCAAACGGAATGAAATAGGTCTTGTCAGTATTGAGAGTAAGCTTAGTCGTCATCCATGTTGATATTTTCTGTAATTCGGCATTAACAGTGTTGGCCAGAATGACTGGGTTTGGGTGAGAGAAGACATATGTAGTGTCATCTGCAAAGAATATGGGTTTGAGTAGTTGTGATGCATTCGTTAGGTCATTGATGTAAATGAGGAATAGGAGTGGCCCCAGGACACTTCCTTGTGGGACACCGACTGTAATTTGCTGTGAGGAAGAGTTAGCTCCATTTGTGTACACGTATTGGCTTCTGTTACTAAGGTATGACTTTAGGTAGTTGAGTGAGTGCCCTCTTATACCATAGTGTGTTAATTTTGTGAGCATCATGGTCGACTGTATCAAAAGCTTTGCGTAAATCAATGAAGATTCCCAGTGGGACTTCTTTCTTCTCAAGTGCGGTGTATATTAGCTCTAGCATGTGTATAATAGCATCATTTGTGCTTTTGTTAGTCCTGAATCCAAACTGACAGGGGTTGAGTATGTTGTGTGAGACGAGGTAGGAATAGATCTGCCTATGAATTAATTTTTCAAAGATTTTAGAGAGCAGAGGTAAGTTAGATATTGGTCTATAATTATTCAAGTCTGCTTGATCACCTCCTTTGTGGATCGGGGTGACCCTTACTATTTTGAGAATTGATGGGAAGGTAGAGGCTTCAATGGAATTGTTGAAGAGTGTTGCTATAATTGGTGACAGTACCTGTGAAGCTTTTTTGTACATAAAAGTTGGTAAGCTGTTTATGTCTCCTGCCTTGTTTTCAAGGGTGTTGATTATGAGCGAGACTTCAATTGGGTTGGTAGGAGCTAGGAATAGTGTATTAGGGTAGGTGTTTGTGAGGTAGTCTGTTGGACGGGTGTTTGAGTTTGGGATTTTACTCGCTAGATACTTTCCTATGGTGGAGAAGAAAACATTAAGTCTGTTTGCTGTCTCAGTAGGTGAGAGTAGGGGTTCATCTGCTCTTGATAATTTGATAGTTTTGTTTTTGGATATCTTTTTATTTCCTAGAATTGCAGATAGGGTGCGCCAGGTCTTTTTCATATCACCTTTTATGTTATGGAGTCTGTTCTCACAATACAATTTTTTTGACCTTCTTATCAGGATGGTAAAGATTGATGAGTAGCGATAATAGTACTGTGGGTGTGGCTCCTGGGAGCGATAATAGTACTGTGGGTGTGGCTCCTGGGAGCGATAATAGTACTGAGGGTGTGGCTCCTTGGAGCGATAATAGTACTGTGGGTGTGGCTCCTGGGAGCAATAATAGTACTGTGGGTGTGGCTCCTGGGAGCGAGGATAGTACTGTGGGTGTGGCTCCTGGGAGAAGGGATAGTACTGTGGGTGTGGCTCCTGGGAGCGAGAATAGTACTGTGGGTGTGGCTCCTGGGAGCGAGAATAGTACTGTGGGTGTGGCTCCTGGGAGCGAGGATAATACTGTGGGTGTGGCTCCTGGGAGAGGGGATAGTACTGTGGGTGTGGCTCCTGGGAGAGGGATAGTACTGTGGGTGTGGCTCCTGGGAGAGGGGATAGTACTGTGGGTGTGGCTCCTGGGAGAGGGGATAGTACTGTGGGTGTGGCTCCTGGGAGAGGGGATAGTACTGTGGGTGCTTCTCTCAGCTATGTGCGTGTACATTGTTATAGTGGTTTAGTAGCGCATCCATAATCCACATACACACACACACACACACACACACACACACTGAATATGCAGCACCAGTCTGGAACCCACACCTGGTCAAGCACGTAAGGAAACTAGAGAAAGTGCAAAGGTTTGCGACAAGGTTAGTTCCACAACTCAGGGGTCTGTCTTATGAAGAAAGGTTGAGGGAAATAGGACTAACAACACTGGAGGAAAGAAGGGTCAGAGGAGACATGATAACGACATACAAAATACTGCGGGGAATTGACAAGGTAGATAGTGACAGGTTGTTTCAGAGAGGGAACACAGAAACAAGGGGACACAACTGGAAGCTGAAGACTCAGATGAGTCAAAGGGATGTCAGGAAACATTTCTTCAGCCACAGAGTAGTCAGGAAGTGGAATGGACTAGAGAAAGATATAGTGGAGGCAGGAACCATACATAGTTTTAAGACAAGGTATGATAAAGCTCATGGAGCAGGGAGAGCAGAGACCCAGTAGCAGACAGCGAAGAGGCGGGGCCAGGAGCTGAGTATCGACCCCTGCAACCACAATTAGGTGAGTACAATTAGGTGAGTACACTGGTCTTCAAGAACACACTGGCGACCCTGGGAGACAACACTGTCGACCCTGGGAGACAACACTGGCGACCCTGGGAGACAACACTGTCGACCCTGGGAGACAACACTGTCGACCCTGGGAGACAACACTGGCGACCCTGGGAGACAACACTGTCGACCTTGGGAGACAACACTGTCGACCCTGGGAGACAACACTGGCGACCCTGGGAGACAACACTGGCGACCCTGGGAGACAACACTGGCGACACTGGGAGACAACACTGGCGACCCTGGGAGACAACACTGGCGACCCTGGGAGGCAACACTGGCGACCCTGGGAGACAACTCTGGCGACCCTGGGGGACAACACTGGCGACCCTGGGAGACAACACTGGCGACCCTGGGAGACAACACTGGCGACCCTGGGAGACAACACTGGCGATCCTGGGAGACAACACTGGCGACCCTGGGAGACAACACTGGCGACCCTGGGAGACAACATTGGCGACCCTGGGAGACAACACTGGTGACCCTGGGAGACAACACTGGCGACCCTGGGAGGCAACACTGGTGACCCTGGGAGACAACACTGGCGACCGAGGGAGACAACACTGGCGACCCTGGGAGACAACAACACTGGCGACCCTGGGAGACAACACTGGCGACCCTGGGAGACAACACTGTCGACCCTGGGAGACAACACTGGCTACCGAGGGAGACAACACTAGTAAACCTAAACCCGCAAGGGTCATAAATTATCTAGGAAATTAGACAAGTTAGCAGAATTGATTCCAGAGCATAGTGACTCCGGTTCCTTGAATCAAAAACCAGTCATCAGCGTGAGGTCCTTGAAGGACGTAGGTCAGTAAAGTGTAGTGGTGTAGCCTGCCACTGTTGCGTCCCCCCACACTGACCCCCTCGTTGCGTCCCCCCACACTGACCCCCTCGTTGCGTCTCCCCACACTCACCCCCTCGTTGTGTCCCGCCACACTGACTTGCTTCTTGCGTCCACAGAACGGAAAGCGGGTGGTGGGAGGAGAGTGTCCTGCTGGTGGACGCTCAGCGGTGTCCTCAGCCACTAAGGAAGAACTCCAGCTGGTGAGGGACGCTATTGTCTCTCTCAGAAGTAACTTCAGGTGAGTCCACTTCCACCAACACCCGACCCCCCCCCATCTCCACTTCGTCCTACTCCCCCCACCTCCCCTTCACACAATCATCAACACCCACCCACCTTCAGACAATCATCAACACCCACCCACCTTCAGACAATCATCAACACCCACCCACCTTCAGACAATCATCAACACCCCCCCACCTTCACACAATCAACACCCACCCACCTTCACACAATCAACAACACCCACCCACCTTCACACAATCATCAACACCCACCCACCTTCACAATCATCAACACCCACCCACCTTCACACAATCAACAACACCCACCCACCTTCACACAATCAACAACACCCACCCACCTTCACACAATCACAACACCCACCCACCTTCACACAATCATCAACACCCACCCACCTTCACACAATCACAACACCCACCCACCTTCACACAATCAACAACACCCACCCACCTTCACACAATCAACAACACCCACCCACCTTCACACAATCAACAACACCCACCCACCTTCACACAATCATCAACACCCACCCACCTTCACACAATCATCAACACCCACCCACCTTCACACAATCAACATCCACCCACCTTCACCTCACACAATCATACTCCTGCTTCAGCAGAGGGTGTGTGACAGAGACCGCAATAAACAGGTCTAGTTAAGAGGAAGATACATGTATAACACATGTATCAGCCAGTCAGCGTCAGCAAGGCTGACGGCTGGATTACCTCGTGTACTGGCTGCGTATATCCTAGTACTGAAAAATAACATCTTCACCTAAAGATCCGTAGGTGTTGCTTATGTGTCTTAATTCCTCACTATCTTGTTGGTACCCTATACTATTTATGTGATGATTCTAGATAATGATTGATTCTAGTCAGTGATTCTAGCACGTGCAACACTCGGGTGTCCTTGTGGGCAGAGATGCCCAAGTGTTGACCAAGTGTTGCTCATGTGGAATACAAAAATATCCTATTTTCAAACTATGGTAAGATGTTGATAATTTATCACCGGTAAACTTGACCCTTAAACACTGACAATAAGCTTTCACTTTAGCAACGTTTCGCTCTATGAAGAACTCTAACAGAGCGAAATGTTGTCCCAGTGAAAACTATTTGACGTATATCTTTGTTGCTGTTGTAAGGATTGTTTACTGCATCACCGCAGCGCTGCTGCCGTGCATCACATCCAGCGCTGCTGCCGTGCATCACCGCAGCGCTGCTGCCGTGCATCACATCCAGCGCTGCTGCCGTGCATCACATCCAGCGCTGCTGCCGTGCATCACAGCAGCGCTGCTGCCGTGCATCACATCCAGCGCTGCTGCCGTGCATCACAGCCAGCGCTGCTGCCGTGCATCACAGCCAGCGCTGCTGCCGTGCATCACAGCCAGCGCTGCTGCCGTGCATCACAGCCAGCGCTGCTGCCGTGCATCACATCCAGCGCTGCTGCCGTGCATCACAGCCAGCGCTGCTGCCGTGCATCACAGCCAGCGCTGCTGCCGTGCATCACAGCCAGCGCTGCTGCCGTGCATCACAGCCAGCGCTGCTGCCGTGCATCACAGCCAGCGCTGCTGCCGTGCATCACAGCCAGCGCTGCTGCCGTGCATCACAGCCAGCGCTGCTGCCGTGCATCACAGCCAGCGCTGCTGCCGTGCATCACAGCCAGCGCTGCTGCCGTGCATCACAGCCAGCGCTGCTGCCGTGCATCACAGCCAGCGCTGCTGCCGTGCATCACAGCCAGCGCTGCTGCCTGATCCACCAGCGCTTGCCGCATCACAGCCAGCGCTGCTGCCGTGCATCACAGCCAGCGCTGCTGCCGTGCATCACAGCCAGCGCTGCTGCCGTGCATCACAGCCAGCGCTGCTGCCGTGCATCACAGCCAGCGCTGCTGCCGTGCATCACAGCCAGCGCTGCTGCCGTGCATCACAGCCAGCGCTGCTGCCGTGCATCACAGCCAGCGCTGCTGCCGTGCATCACAGCCAGCGCTGCTGCCGTGCATCACAGCCAGCGCTGCTGCCGTGCATCACAGCCAGCGCTGCTGCCGTGCATCACAGCCAGCGCTGCTGCCGTGCATCACAGCCAGCGCTGCTGCCGTGCATCACAGCCAGCGCTGCTGCCGTGCATCACAGCCAGCGCTGCTGCCGTGCATCACAGCCAGCGCTGCTGCCGTGCATCACAGCCAGCGCTGCTGCCGTGCATCACAGCCAGCGCTGCTGCCGTGCATCACAGCCAGCGCTGCTGCCGTGCATCACAGCCAGCGCTGCTGCCGTGCATCACAGCCAGCGCTGCTGCCGTGCATCACAGCCAGCGCTGCTGCCGTGCATCACAGCCAGCGCTGCTGCCGTGCATCACAGCCAGCGCTGCTGCCGTGCATCACAGCCAGCGCTGCTGCCGTGCATCACAGCCAGCGCTGCTGCCGTGCATCACAGCCAGCGCTGCTGCCGTGCATCACAGCCAGCGCTGCTGCCGTGCATCACAGCCAGCGCTGCTGCCGTGCATCACAGCCAGCGCTGCTGCCGTGCATCACAGCCAGCGCTGCTGCCGTGCATCACAGCCAGCGCTGCTGCCGGCATCACAGCCAGCGCTGCTGCCGTGCATCACAGCCAGCGCTGCTGCCGTGCATCACAGCCAGCGCTGCTGCCGTGCATCACAGCCAGCGCTGCTGCCGTGCATCACAGCCAGCGCTGCTGCCGTGCATCACAGCCAGCGCTGCTGCCGTGCATCACAGCCAGCGCTGCTGCCGTGCATCACAGCCAGCGCTGCTGCCGTGCATCACAGCCAGCGCTGCTGCCGTGCATCACAGCCAGCGCTGCTGCCGTGCATCACAGCCAGCGCTGCTGCCGTGCATCACAGCCAGCGCTGCTGCCGTGCATCACAGCCAGCGCTGCTGCCGTGCATCACAGCCAGCGCTGCTGCCGTGCATCACAGCCAGCGCTGCTGCCGTGCATCACAGCCAGCGCTGCTGCCGTGCATCACAGCCAGCGCTGCTGCCGGCATCACAGCCAGCGCTGCTGCCGTGCATCACAGCCAGCGCTGCTGCCGTGCATCACAGCCAGCGCTGCTGCCGTGCATCACAGCCAGCGCTGCTGCCGTGCATCACAGCCAGCGCTGCTGCCGTGCATCACAGCCAGCGCTGCTGCCGCTGCATCACAGCCAGCGCTGCTGCCGTGCATCACAGCCAGCGCTGCTGCCGTGCATCACAGCCAGCGCTGCTGCCGTGCATCACAGCCAGCGCTGCTGCCGTGCATCACAGCCAGCGCTGCTGCCGTGCATCACAGCCAGCGCTGCTGCCGTGCATCACAGCCAGCGCTGCTGCCGTGCATCACAGCCAGCGCTGCTGCCGTGCATCACAGCCAGCGCTGCTGCCGTGCATCACAGCCAGCGCTGCTGCCGTGCATCACAGCCAGCGCTGCTGCCGTGCATCACAGCCAGCGCTGCTGCCGTGCATCACAGCCAGCGCTGCTGCCGTGCATCACAGCCAGCGCTGCTGCCGTGCATCACAGCCAGCGCTGCTGCCGTGCATCACAGCCAGCGCTGCTGCCGTGCATCACAGCCAGCGCTGCTGCCGTGCATCACAGCCAGCGCTGCTGCCGTGCATCACAGCCAGCGCTGCTGCCGTGCATCACAGCCAGCGCTGCTGCCGTGCATCACAGCCAGCGCTGCTGCCGTGCATCACAGCCAGCGCTGCTGCCGTGCATCACAGCCAGCGCTGCTGCCGTGCATCACAGCCAGCGCTGCTGCCGTGCATCACAGCCAGCGCTGCTGCCGTGCATCACAGCCAGCGCTGCTGCCGTGCATCACAGCCAGCGCTGCTGCCGTGCATCACAATACAACATAATATTTAGAAAATAATGGCTAAAATTTAATATTCTCTCATTACCCAAGATATCCCTTCTAATATTCCTACCCACATTTATTGCTTGGTGTACTGCATGATATTCCATGCCTGGTTGTCAGTTCAGCCAAGACTGAGAATAATGGATGCTTGTACCCTTCCAGAGAGACAGATCCCAACCAGCACACACTAGACACTCTTGAACAAGCCATCGCTATCCTTATTGAACGTGGTAGTTGTGGTGGTAATAGTGGTAGTGGTGGTAGTGACAAAACCTCACGCCCGGGAGACAAGCGGCCTTCTGTCAACGGTATGTTCATAACCTGTCCATTTGTATTATTATATATACTGTATGATGAATGTAATTAACACTCAGTGCTTAACCTACATGGAAATACAAACACAGGAGGTTGATTGATCTGTATATTTCGATCCCCTTCTGGGATCCTCTTCAGAAGAGGATCCCAGAAGGGGATCGGAATATACAAATCCTCCTCCTGTGTTTCTATTTCCTTGTGCGTTATTACTGAACATACTCTAAGATGTATATTTATTTATATTATAGTTATGAGGAAGCGCTAAACTCAGCTGAGTAGAAACACACAAACACACACAGGTGTAGTGGTATTTGACATAACACACCCATGTATACTGGCTCACAAATGAAAACAGGATTCGAACCTGGGACGAGTTAAGTGTTGGCCAATGTGTCTACACCTGCAGTAAGTAGGTACCCGGGTGTAAATAAACAGCTTCGGGTCGCAGTCTGGTAACAAATATCAAATAATGAATATGGAAGACCAGGAATTACTTTATGACAAATGAGCCAACACCTCCAAAGGCACTAAAAACTACGTAACACAACGCAGATTATAACTTCTTGTGAGTGAATTTGAATATTCTTCCCGAACTCTTCCAGGATAATGTTAACTCAGTGGCAGAAACAGCAAGAGACGTTTCAGCAGCTGCTTTTACTGAAACAACTCTTCGCTCTGTATTGTTTAATCGTTACTGATAAAAGCTCTATGAAGAGCGAATCGTTGTTCCAGTGGAAACTGCTGTAAAATGTGTTTTTCCCTTCCCTGGCAAAGCCTTCCCTCCCGCCACTCATGACTAGGCATTTACACACACATTGGGCATTTGATAAACACATGACAATACCGTGGCTACAGTAATTCACAAATAACCTACATTTTAAACTGGAAAAATTTACGGTTTCAGTTCTTCCTGTATCAAACATCGACACGCAACTTACAACAACAAGTCGTTTGAATCTTCTAATCTGTGGCTTCGTTATGAATTGATCATTTACACAGATACTGGGCATTTACTCACATACTTACCCACATATTAGGCATTGTTACATAACCTAGCTATAAAATACACATTTTTTATCTACATTCAGAAACTGATTTCAATGAACTGTACTTTGGTTCTGTTTATATATACGAGTATGTATGGTTATTTTTACACTAATTCTAGTGGCAATACAGTGTATGTGTGCCCGCAGGAGTGGGCGAGCCATGTACCAAGGTGATCTACTTCACTGAACGTACAGTGACACCCTTCATGTCTACTATCAACAAGAGACTGGGTGAGATACGCTTGAGAGACTTCAAGAACATGTTTGACAGACCTGGCCTCTTCCGCTTCCACTTCAAGAGCTATGACCCAGAGTACGGTCTGGTCAAAGAAGAGGTGGGGCTTCAAAAATGTGTTTTTAAAGAATTCTGAATACATATCACCCTTCAAAAGTAAAAAAAAAATATTATAGAACCTTTGTAAAGCACATAGAATTTCAGAGGAACCAGTGTTCCTTGTACATGCAAATACTGCACTTACTCTGTGGACTAGATCTGAGAACTAATCAAGGCAGAGTTAAGAAATTAATATAATTAGGACGATTAATATTGTCACTTGAAGCACAGCACTGATGGCATACACCTCACAATTGACATTATACTGCACACTAAATACTTTCACTACGTAAAGCTGCACAGTATATACTCTCAATCCACAAGACTGCACAGCATATTCCCCTCAAGGGAGGTACCTTGATGCTGGTGAGGGGTTCTTGATCCAAGGAACTGGACATGTCCTCCTCTTCCTTGGATTGAATCTGATTGCCTCCCTGGCGCTGCATATCCCCTATGGGTTTAGCGCATCCTACTGATTAAAAAAAAAAAAAAAAAAAAAAAAATTGCACAGCATATTCCCTAATCTTACATGATGCTCACCAGTCACACTTGGTTGAGCCTTCCCAAAGCAACCTCCTGGGTTCTGTTGTTACAACAGTATCACCCTGTTACAACAGTATCACCCTGTTACAACAGCATCACCCTGTTACAACAGTATCACCCTGTTACAACAGCATCACCCTGTTACAACAGCATCACCCTGTTACAACAGCATCACCCTGTTACAACAGCATCACTCTGTTACAACAGCATCACCCTGTTACAACAGCATCACCCTGTTACAACAGCATCACCCTGTTATAACAGCATCACCCTGTTACAACAGTATCACCCTGTTACAACAGCATCACCCTGTTACAACAGCATCACCCTGTTACAACAGCATCACCCTGTTACAACAGTATCACCCTGTTACAACAGTATCACCCTGTTACAACAGTATCACCCTGTTACAACAGTATCACCCTGTTACAACAGTATCACCCTGTTACAACAGTATCACCCTGTTACAACAGCATCACCCTGTTACAACAGCATCACCCTGTTACAACAGTATCACCCTGTTACAACAGCATCACCCTGTTACAACAGTATCAGCGTCTCCCGGGGACGTCACATCTGATAGTCGAGGTCACACGTCACTCACATTAATATCTTACAGCACTGGGGAGCAAATACATTTTGACAGGAGACGTTTCGGTTCTGGGACCTGGTTGATTCCACTGATACCCAGGGTACACCAAACACAGCATCACATATAGGGAATTACCAACAGAAAGTCGCATAAACCCAGGTTAGGTTAGGTAAGGTTTGACCGGAAACAGTGTTTCCTGACGGGAGTCTAAAGTCGAATAATGACCCGCTGCTGGAGCTTTAAATCTCACCAAGGCCTTCTGCTGGCTTACCAGTCCACCTCTTTAAAAAATATGGTTATAATTATAAGCATTGGGCGAGGGAGACCTTTATACCGGAGGTAAGATGGGAAGACAGTTGAGGTTAAGTACCTCTTACGGTATCATCAGTTTCTCACTTCTGAGAGGTACTCCCGGCCTTACCAACACACCTTTGATACTCTCACCTGTGACATTGACCTTCCTTGTATCTTACATATAAATTTCGATTTTTTTCCCACCTGAAAAATGAAGTCCATAACAGATTTTGATTTAAGTACAAAGAAAACCGCTATCTTGCCGGGGCATTTCTCGGAGTTGAGAATACGGTACGTTATAATGAGGTAACTTATAACAAGTGTTTTCGCTAGATTTAGTCAACTGGTGTGTACTCACCTAATTGTACTCACCTAATTGTGGTTGCAGGGGTCGAGACTCAGCTCCTGGCCCCGCCTCTTCGCTGTCCGCTACTGGGTCTCTGCTCTCCTTTCTCCATGAGCTTTATCATACCTTATCTTAAAACTATGTATGGTTCCCGCCTCCATTATTTCGTTCGCTAGACTATTCCACTTCCTGACTACTCTATGGCTGAAGAAATGCTTCCTAACATCCCTTTGACTCATCTGAGTCTTCAGCTTCCAGTTGTGCCTCCTTGTTTCTGTGTTCCCTCTGGAACATCCTGTCACTATCTACCTTGTCGATTCCCCGCAGTATTTTGTATGTCGTTATCATGTCTCCTCTAACCCTTCTATCCTCCAGTGTTGTTAGTCCTATTTCTCTCAACCTTTCTTCATAGGACAGTCCCCTGAGTTTTGGAACTAGCCTTGTCGCAAACCTTTGCACTTTCTCTAATTTCTTGACGTGCTTGACTAGGTGTGGGTTCCAGACTGGAGCTGCATACTCTAGTATGGGCCTGACGTACATGGTGTACAGTGTCTTGAACGATTCCTTGTTAAGGTAACGGAACGCTAATCTTAGGTTTGCCAGTCGCCCACATGCTTCCGCAGTTATCTGGTTGATGTGTGTTTCCGGAGACGTGCTTGGCGTTATACTCACCCCAAGGTCTTTCTCCTTTGTCGAGGTTTGTAGCCTTTGTCCACCTAGCCTGTACTCTGTCTGCGGTCTTCTTTGCCCTTCTCCGATCTTCATGACTTTGCATTTGATGGGATTAAATTCGAGAAGCCAGTTGCTAGACCAGATGTCAAGCCTGTCCAGGTCTCTTTGAAGTCCTGCTTGGTCCTCATCCGATGTGATTCTCCTCATTAATTTCACATCATCTGCGAACAGACACTTCTGAGTCTATCCCATCCGTCATGTCATTCACATATACCAAGAATAGCACTGGTCCTAGGACTGACCCCTGTGGTACACTGCTCGTCACAGGCACCCACTGTGATACCTCATCACGCACCATGACTCGTTGTTGCCTCCCTGTGAGGTATTCCCTGATCCATTTCAGTGCCCTTCCTGTTATACACTCTTGTTCTTCCAACTTCTTTACTAATCTCATATGAGGAACTGTGTTGAAGGCCTTCCTGCAGTCCAGGAAAATGCAATCAACCCACCCTTCTCTCTCTTGCCTTACCTTTGTGTGTGTGTGTCTATATGTGTCTGTCTCTCTGTCTCTATTAACATTTTTAAGCAGACATTTGTTATTAATGTATTGTAATAACAGGAATAAGAGTTTAGGCTTGTACCGTCTCACTTTCTACAATAAATTTAAGAAGTAAGTTATTAAAGTTTGCATTAGTTCCACCTGCCACTACTTCCTCTCTCATCACACTCCAGCTGTCAACTACTTCATAAAGAAATATTTTATATCCATATACAACATTATGACTTCTTGTTCTCCATATTGTTGGTACCAAGAAATCCTCCTCGTCTAGTTCCTCGCATCTTATTTACGAGTCTTAGTGAAGTTGTTTTTATTTCTTGTGTCAGCAAGTGACCTGTCATGTCTTCCTATTTTCTTATTATTCAAGAATATTTTTTATAGCATTTCTTTAAATTTATTATATTTTGGCTATGCAAAACAATCTTCCATTGTGACGACATTCCGCTAAGTGTAGAACTTTATTAAATCCTGAATAGATAAAACTCTACAAGGAGCTAAACGTTGTCGTAATGGAACCCTGTGCTCCCATTTTTACTACACCTGCATGCAGTTTAAAGAATAACAATTGTTAATGTAACTGGCTTATAGTTCACCAGGAACTTCCCTAGTTAACCGGGTTCTTCTCTACTAAACACTGGTTAATAAGAGTCTTATAATTAACCAGGATCTCCAGCATTGAAAAATGATTTTTGACAATGTATATAATTTTGTCTTTTAGTAAAGTCTCAAAAATAAGTGTAGACTATTTTTTTAAGCATATTCTTTTAAACCCCAAGATGATAACTCTTCTGGTGCCACCATTTTAAATTTATTAATGTCCATTAATTCTTCATTTAGTCTCTGGTGGGTTTAAAACATTCTATATTACTTCTATAAATATAGTCAACTAATTTAATGTCAAATTTTCCCATTATTAACAGAATACTAGTATCATTAACTTTAGTTCTTTGTGTTTCATCATTCACATTTAATTTGCCTTTTTTTCAGTCTTAATACAACTTTCAAAAGTTGTATTAAGTTCTATAATTTTATCAACCCTTTATTCCTCCCACATATTTTTGTTTGTGTTTCTGGTTTCTCTATTTTAGTAATTATTTTTATTACAGATTGTATACGAGGATGACATTTTGCCTGGAGTTGATGGGAAGATCATTGCCTGGGTGGAAGAAGATGTTGACTGATGGAAGATGGACAGGGTTGCAACACAACTAGTGGAAGACTGACATGGCTGCAACACATCAACTAGTGGAAGACTGACATGGCTGCAACACATCAACTAGTGGAAGACTGACATTGCTGCAACACCACAACTAGTGGAGGGTGGACAGGGCTGAAACCAAGTGCTCCTCTTGCCATCCAGCCTAAGCAATATTGTCCAAAGATTCACTAGGCTGTAAAGACAAACTAAAGAGCCTAAAAATCTTTGAACTAAGTGATTAGTAACTTGCCGCACGCCTGGATGGTGGGCCAAGGCTGCTACCAACGTCTTCCTCATAATTATTAAGTTCATCAAAAAAAGAGCGTGGTATTTGATAGCTTCCTGAACAAGAAAAGCTACGAATTGAATACTATTACAAAGCAAGTTGAAATATTTCCCATGATCATTGCTTGGAACTGTAGCTTGAGATGCCAATTAATAGTTGGGCAAGAATCAGATGAAATACTGGCAAGCATTACTAACATTTTCTCATTGTGACTAGGAAGATTATAAGGTAACTGCAGTGTTAGTGCAGAGATACCCTGCTTGTAGATGGGCAGAGATACCTTTCTTATACCTGCAAGTGGGCAGCTACACCCTTCTTATACCCGCCAGAAAAGTGAGGTTTTGTGAACACCGTTGAATCAGTTATTAATTTTATCTTCAGTCTGTTAGACAAAGCTATTATGCTGACCTGTTCTTTGTTACTGCATCTTTGTAGACAGATGTGAATGTTATGTCAAGATACACCTTATTTTGTGTGTACTTTACTTTTCAAAAACTGACTTCAATGTCTAAGCCAAAGATAGCAATGTATGTATCATCTCTATATTGGTTAAATTTTAGTTCATAAGCTTACCATTAATAATTAACTGCAGCTGGCTGTTCCAAAGATGAAATTAATTAGCATTCACTATACTTAAAATGTATTGCAAAACTCTTCAGATACTATCAGAATATACTTCAGTAATTTTAATAATATTTAGGAGAGGCATATTAAGTTTCCCTGTCTATTCTGGAGAGGCATATTACATTTTTCAGTCTATTAGATATAGCCTCTCAGGAATGTTAAACTATTATAGGAAAGGACTATACAAAAGTATCAGAAAACCAAATGATTGAAAAATCTTGTTTGTGATGTATATTTTATATTAGAAATGTAAACATGATCTCTGCTTTTGTATTTGCTCCTCAAAATGCAGGAATATCATGGCAGTTAATCTACTTGGCAATGTAAATAATTTATTTCATTAATAAACCAACAAATTAACATCATTTAATAAAAAAACCGAGTATACTGTACATACGTACATACTCTCCTTCATGTGTTAACAGGGGTCGAGACTCTCGGCCCCAACTCAATTTCTCGCTACTAGGTTCACTCTCTCCTGGCTTTCAGCCTTATTGTACCTCTTTTTAAAACTATGTATATATCCTGCCTAGCACTTCACTCTACAGATCGTTCCACTTCCTGGCCTCTGACACTAAAGAAATACTTCCTGACGTCCCTGTGGCTCATCTGAGTTTTCAACTTCCAGCTGTGCCCATGTGAAGGTTTCCCCGTCTTTCCATCTGTCCCTATTCACCCTATCAATTCCTTTCAGTAGTTTGTATGTTATTATATCCTCCCCTAGTCCTTCTGTCCTCCAGTGACATCAGGTTAAGTTCCTTTAACCTCTCTTCATATAACATACCTCTTAGCGGCAAGACTAGTCTTGCTGAGAACCTCTGCTCACTCTCTCCATATTCCAATATGGGCCTGACGTACACTGTCGTAAATGACTCCTTACTTAGGTATCTAAAAGCCAGTTATAGATTTGCCAACCTCGCCTTACTGCAGCAGTTATTTGTTGATGTCGTCCTCAGGCGATATGCTCAGTACAATACTTACCCCAGGGTCCTCCTTAAATGAGGTTTGCAGCCTGTGTGTGATATATATATATATATATATATATATATATATATATATATATATATATATATATATATATATATATATATATATATATATATATATATATATATATATATATATATATATATATATATATATATATATATATATATATATATATATATATATATATATATATATATATATATATATATATATATATATATATATATATAATATATATATATATATATATATATATATATATATATATATATATATATATATATATATATATATATATATATATATATATATATATATATATATATATATATATATATATATATATATATATATATATATATATATATATATATATATATATATATATATATATATATATATATATATATATATATATATATATATATATATATATATACATATATATATACACTACATACATACGTATATATATACAGGGGGTCGGGTTTACGATTTTTTCATTCCAGAATGCT